>JBCEWB010000015.1:3620431-3631588 GCA_039654565.1 Peronia peronii | reverse complement strand
GTTTAATAGTGTTTAGGACTGTGTAGTATATGCTCGTGTTGTAAAATTGGCCATAAAATTAAACAAAACCAAAACAATGTAACATTAGTTCATTATGCTGCATTAAGCAACTATATCTAGATCAAGTTACGTTCTCTATGCGTCTTTCAATTTCCTGGTGGAGGTTATCTCGATTAGATCTAGTGCTAACGGCCTGGGTTTATGATGAGCGGAGGGGGAAGGGGGGAGGGGGTGGGAGAGCTAAGCGTGCGTGCCGTCCACAAGCGGGGCAGACACAAAACTGCGACTGAGCGGGTGAGCTGGCGAACGAGACCAGTCGTGTATTATATTTAGATCTATAAGGTAGCCAAGCGGCTTGCTGTGCTAGGGAATATCCAATTCAAGAGCAGAAATTAAATTGCAAGTTGCTAGGGTAGATCCAGTTCAAGAACAGAAATTAAATTGCAAGTTGCTGCCCTGATTAAAATGGATAAAATCCAGTTTATAACCAGTTATTACGAAGTGGATAATTAAAAATTCCAGTTTATCAAAATCCAGGTCGATGCCTAGCACTAGTGCTTGGTAAAAGACTATGAAATTTTATGTATGGGGGAAGAATAAATAATGAGACTGTCATGGCATGTACAGAAATGAGAGCTGCTGGAATAATTTTAACTAAACTAAAAGCTCTTTTTTGTTTGTTTTTGAAATAAAACTGACAGCATTTCAGCTTAATTGATTATTGTGCACTGTAGTAGTAGTATGAAATAAGTAGCTTTCACATCAAGCTCTAAAACATACAGAACATTAAAAGAAAGATGATCTTGATGAAAGGAGGGAGGAAGGGGTTGGAAATCTTTACTGAGATAGACCAGCAGTATTGTGTTACAAGGTTGAAAAGGATGGACTGTCTCCTCTGAAGATAGAAAGAGCTGTTTTGTTCATTAATTGGCTGAGTTTAAATTTAACAGTAGATCAGTTGGATAATTATCACATTGTGATATAAAATCTTTGTATGATAGTCTGGCTTCATTGTTTGGGATCACTGATACTTAGACTATATTTAGAACAAAAAAAAATGTTTAAAAAACAAAAAACTTGCATGGTAGATGTCCTTGCGAGAATGAGGATGAATTTAATCAGTTGTTCAGTCTTGTGACACAAGTGCATCAGCTTTTGATGCTTGTAATATAGATAAGCTGTAAAGTCGGCCCAGATACTGACAAAAGAAGCATATTACATATTAAAAAAATTGTTTATATATTATAGTATTTCTCCTTCAGTTTAGAGTCTGTCAAAAACTTTTGTTTGGTTAGCCAGAAATGGATAACATTACGTATCTCATGATTTCAAGGCCAGTAGACAATTTAATTTAGGTTTTTATATATATTGCATTTTTTGACTATCGATTCAAAAGATGTGCTCATATTTTATTTATTTTATTTTACTTCTTTATTTTATCACTTCTGTTTGTTTTCTCAATGCAGAATATCGTGAGGCATTTCATTGTTGATCATAGTTATTTTAAGACTCAAGATAAAATAAGCCTAGGTCGATGCAGATTTGAACGACCTGTGAAGTGCATGATTATCATTGATAGTGGATGAATGATATCCAGATCTGAATTCTTGCTGACAAAACGTTTTTGTTCTCTGGTTATCTATCTGGTCTATCAGTTGATTTAAGAACACTTGTAAGAGATATTTCCATGCGGTACTTAAATGTGCATACAGAGAAAGGACCTGCCACAGATATTGGTTGGCTGAAAATGTCCTTTAACCAGGACTTAAGGTTAATTGTATCAGTGTTGTCATATCAGACAATTAATGTGATGAACAGCAGATTTGTACCACTGTGATCTGATCAAAGGCTGTTCAAAGAAAAAGTAACATGTCATATAAAATATGAGACTGTTGATGTTGACGTATCATATTGTTTTAATCTTCTTTTAATCTCCTGTTAAAACATGTCAAGTGAAAAAAAAGAGGATGAGCAAAATATTTGTCCAGAGATGAATAGTATATCCAAAAGAAAAAAAGGAGCAGAAAATTGAGATGTGGGTAGTACAATAGTGTGGTTTACCATAACAATGTTACATGAATGCACATTGCTCAGCAACCTATCAAGGCAGTCTGAGACATCCTTCCATGTAGTTATAGTAGAAACTTGGAAAGATCAAAGGATAGAATCATTTCCCAAGTATGGCACAAGGTAGTGAACGAGAGTAAAAGAGGTTCAATGACAGACTGTAAGAAACTGAAATTTAAGTGTCTTTGACATAAAGTTAAAAGTGAGTGGGAAAATCTTTTTTCTTGAGTAAAATTGAGAATTCAAATGAGACATGATGCAATGAATCGGGTGCTAGTCAAACTCAATTGCTCGATTTTTACTTGAGGTAGAACAAAGATTTTTCACCAACAGAAAGCAAAATGAATAAGCTTTCCAATGAAACCAAAACTCTATGTCCTCAAAAACTGACCATGTCGTAGGTTGAGAAAATGGGTGTTGAAATAAAAAGCTGATGTTTGCAAATAACATATATGAGACATCTGTAAGAAGGAATGTTAGGCACATACAGTAGCAACATAATGCGGGCACAAAGTTCCAGAAATTAATGATGGGTCTTGCGCGGAAGGAATGGCTTTCACTTGAATATTGCTATAGTTTCGAGGGTCAGAGAAACAGTTGTCAATAACTTTGAAATGAGAGAGACAGTGATTTAAGCACAGTGTGATCACGAACAGAACACCTTGAGTTTAATTTGAGCACAGCCTCATTATATCAGTTGCATCTGTTTATTTCTTCCTCAGCTCTTGAAAACATTGCCAATATTACAGCAACAGTTAGACTCGCTGTTGGAATTTGATGTGAGTATTCTAAGCAGGCAGATTTAAGGAGATTAGTATCATGACATCCTGTACAAATCTGAAGTTATCCCTGTAAACTTTGTACAACAATTCTGCCAGTGCATTGAAATAAGTATTTAATACTTCCCCTGCTATTGTGATAATAAGAAAATATTGACTTGATTCAATTAGCTAAGTATGGGCAAAATCGAGTCAGCCCCTTGTCTCAAGGGCCAGGAAATTGCAGGTGTATGCATATGTAACATTAATTCAGACTGATATAGCAGTCTAATCAAAGCAGTGATTGTCTTTGATAATCTGTAAGGAAGTTTTTACACATTTGACCTCATTTTCAGATTTTACCCATTCAGTCATGGAAATTCTCATTGTGAAAGATATATATGGGTTTGTGGCATGATTTATGAGCTTGAAAAGTTACTATTCTGAAGATTTAGTAACATTTCTGTCAGTCAGAGTTGCTCAGTAGTATTGGGGATATTTAGTTTTAAGATCATTGATAATGTGATGTGGTCTTTTGTCCTCATAATGTGTCACATGAGATGGAAGAGAAGTTAAGGCCCTCATCAATGATACAGAACCACTGGTTGTATTACTGTGTTCTATTTGAATCATTGCTAAATGTGCTGAATCAAAGAATTTTGCCCTTTTACCGTTTCATGGATTATGGCAGAATTTTAAGACCACTTGAATTGTCAGCTATCATATTTCTCTTCATCAAATTAATAGATGGAAACTATATTTTTTCACATGATTGTCAAGGAAACTACTATCATCTTGGATTGGACTTTGGCAGAGGCAGTTTTCATTGAATTTGTAATTGATTTTAATATCAGATTATTTTATGTCTTGTATGTTTCAGTGTACACCAAATGAACTGACAAATGGAGTAATAACAGCCTGCTTTATGCTCTTATTCAAAGACCTTATTAGATTGTTTGCTTGTTACAATGATGGCATCATCAACTTGTTAGGTAAGAAATATGGCTTCTAAAAGTAGAGGATGTAAACCAAACATACTTTTAGACAAAGTAGAAGGCAGTCCAAGTTTCAAAATGTACTTGTGTACTATTCAGAATTTAAAACGAAAGGAAGAGCAAGAGCAACAACAACAAGAAAAAAACTTCTTTTTTTTTTTTTTTTGTAGACAATGATGTGTATTTGAAACAACTATTGAATCATGTAGATAGGGATTTCGTCTCCTCATTTTAAAAGAAAATTTTAATTATTATTCGATGAATCTTGCACGTTTTTTCAACTCTGAACTTTCTTTTTCATAACTGTATGTCTATGTGTGAAATATGAAAAATCAATGATTTCATAATTTAGCAGGTAAGACTAAGTGAAACATCTTTAAATATGTTTTAATTTTGTTAAATTTGACATTGAAAATTTTTGTTGACCTTTACCTTCCTTTTCAGAAAAATATTTTGACATGAACAAAAAACAGTGTAAAGATGGATTGGACTTGTATAAAAAGTTTTTGGTTCGGATGGACAAAGTCTCAGAGTTTTTAAAAGTTGCAGAGGTGGGTTGAATTTTCCTGTCAGAAGATAAAGTGAGAAAATTTAGTTTATATATCAGTAGGAATTGGAATCAGTCTGTACAAACTGAAGAAAATAAGGAAATCATCTTTTACGTGTCAAAGACACGAGAATGGATGAAAGAGACTGATCTTTTCAATGGGGAATTCTTTCTGTTTTTCTTCACATTTTAACAAAGAAAATATTTTAAGCATAATCAGTGTGATTTTTTGGGGGTTATTTTTGCTATCATTTGTGATTTGAACTGAAAAAAAAAACAACAACAAAGAAACAATCAAGAAAAAAAAACAGAAAGAATTATTTAAAAAAAAACAACAAAACAACAAACAAAGAATAACATTCTCAATTTAGGAATACAATATGGATGGGTTTAAAATCAGCTGGAAAGAAATTCTTATTGTAAATGGGGAAAATTGCCTTATGTTGTATCAATATTCCTGACTTACAAACCCTTTTGTGTTTGTGTTTTTTTTTTTTTTTTTTCAGAATATGGGTATAGATAAAGGTGATATTCCGGATTTAGCCAAGGTAAGATCCTGGACTTGTTTTGAGAAGAATATAATAAGCAGATGTGAAATGTGTGTTTTTGACGAGCTTTGTTTGTTCCACCACTTTTTGTCATTTGGTGTTAATAAATATATCCCAGCTGGAATTCTCCGATGATCCAGTCCCAATGTGTAGTGCCGATATCAAAATTAAATGTGCTTGCAGTATGTATTTTGTTTGCTGTTTTCAGTTGTTACATTCTTTGTAAAAGGATTTCTTTACTTATGACTCAACAACTTATCTGTCCCACTGTCCACAGTAATCATGTAACAATAATTCATTGTGGCTTTGTTTTCTGTCCGTTTCCTGTCTACACATTCAGGAATTATATATAAACAAAAGAAATGTCATGCGCTGTGTAGATATGTTGCACCAATCACACTGCTGTGGATACTGTATCATATGCACTATTGCACCGTCTGTGTGTCTTTACATTGTAAAAAACAACAGTGCCGTTTAGTTGTCAGTTCAGTGTAAAGAATGTCACAGAAACAGTGTGAGTGAGGAAGAAAGTTCAGCTTTGGTTATTAGAAACACTCTCTGAATATAGGATGGGAGAAATCCTTTTGATGATAAATCAAAACAAACAATAAAAGAAAGACATGTGCACTATCAGTGCTGTTTGGCAGTCAGCAAAAATAATTTGACAGATGCAGCTTGAGTGTGGAAGATAGCTTAGCTTTCTGCAGTGTTTAGGAACGCTTATTCAATTTGACTTCCAATGTTTGATGTTGGTGATGAATCGAAGAAAAAAAAAGTGTGCTGTGCATGATAAGAAATGTCTTAGGAATGATATGGGTGAAAACTCGGGGATGCTTTGATAGCAGTGCATGATCCTCCATAGCTGCCTTTAGATACAGAAATGTCCCAGATTTTTTAATGGTGCTGGTATTTCAAGGACATACACAGGTTTATTTGCAATTTGTTGTTTCCTGTCCATTTGAACAAGTATCTTTGATTTTTTTTTTAAAATGAAAAAAAAATACAAGTAGATGAAATATTGGAGTTTGCTGTCGACCACCTGGGTATTGTAGACACTTAAATAAAGATCTGTAAAACAGTCATTTGAGCTGGACATTCATACTTCCTACCACAGATTTCCTTGTCTTTTGTCATTTTATTTGTTTTGTTCTTTTGTTTTGCTGATTTTTTTTTTCTGTCTTTTTATTTTTTTTAATCTTTTTTTTCTGTTACCTTCAGTTAAACATTAGTGGAGGTGTTGGCCCTTGTTCAGGCTGTATTTTTGTTTAAATTTGTTTTTCTATGTCTGTGAGCCTGCCCATAATTTTGCTGATTTTGTTATATATTCCTTAAATGGAATTAAGGAGACCTTTAATAGAGCTAGGCCTGATAGACTCCATGGCAATGAAAATACAAATCATTCAATAAAAGTCTGGAAGGAGCCCCTTTGTTGTGTTCTGTCTGTGTGTTATTGTGGGGTAGATTTGCTGGAGTGATATAGGAAGTTGAACAAGGGAGCACACAAAAGCCATTAGCCATTGCATGCATATGAAAAAGATTTGCAGTGTTGCTGTGTGGAATGTTAGCATTGCCATGTCCTGGAATTGTTTGCCTTGTCTTTAATATTTGGATATTGCATAATTTGGCATGTCTTCAGATTGTTGGAAGAGGCAAAGACCAGTAAATTTTAAGTCTCGCTCTCCTCCCCATCTCATTCTCCAGTAGCAAATAGCATACCCCTTCTGTCTTCCCTACATGTATACACATTGAAGTGGCAAAGAAAAGCTCAGGATAAAGTTGGGATAAGCCATTTGAACATTTTAAATTATAAGTAGGATTCCAAATTTTGGTAGTTTTCATCTATATTGAAGGTAGTCCCAATTCATGATGATTGTAGTACTGAAATCAGTATTGATTGTTCTCATACAATTGAGTAGGTTCAGAGGTGTATGCTGGATTTTGATCTGTTTCCTCAAGCCTGCAAGATTGTGCTCTCTATTTTTATGCCTTGCTTGTTTGTGCTCTGAGCCTTGAAATGCAGACTTGTATAAAGTCTTTGTTATGAGTGGATGAGAATGGAAATGCAAAGCTCCATTTTTTCTGATTTATATTTTTTTTTTTATGTCAGAGAACCCTTGCCAAGGTAACAAAAAGCTTTCAGTAGATGTTGGGATGGTTTGTACACAGCTATTGTAGAACTGGTGTTGGTTAGGAACACAGGGAAAAGTAATTTTTATTGTATTTCATAATGACATATTATGGTCTGTTTTTATCATAGGACGATGGGCAAGGTTTTGAGTCCATGATTCCGAAGGTATTTTCCTTCAGTTTGCAACAACCTCATATATCTCCTAAATCAAACCAAAAGAGATGAAGCAGTTGTTCTCTTTAAATTTCGACCTTACTTGCAAAAACAATGAATGGCATGCCTTTTCATCCCAATACCTTTGAAGTTTGTGTGTTGCTTACCGACTCAACCATTTAGAAACTTGACAATAACATCTTGTTGCAAGATAAATCAGATTCATACTAACTGCTGGATTGGCTGTGAAAAGAAGAACATGTTTATAAACTATTGGTTCAGCAATATGCTGACATGATGTCATACGCTTTGAAAACTAGGACAAATAAAAAAAATAGAGGAGTTCTTATCTTAAAGTCCGTTGTGCTGGTGCACCTTGTCCATGGATTTGTTCTGAATCTGACAGTGATTACAGTATTGTAATGAATGCATTCTAAGATGTCCTGTGGAAGGGCTTTTTTTGCTCTGTGATTTACTTTGTGCATCATGTTTTGCCAGTAACTATTCATATGAAATGGATTGTTATTGTGCAGCTCAGTGTAACAACAGAGTCAAACAGGGCAAGAAGAAAAATGAAGCAGTGTTGCCTGCATTTTAATTGAAGAAACATGACACTTAGTGCCATTGTTTATCACAAGATTTCATTACATATTGTCATGTGAAGGAGAAATTCAGAACATGTTAGTTGGGAGATTCAGAACAATCCATTTGCTATTTTCCTCTGCATGATTTAGAAATGCCATCAGCCTTCCTGCAATTCCAATCCCTTGTGATCCCTGGCACATCAGTTGCTGCTCATGTGCATAGTGGAATCTTATAGATTCCTTGAGTAGTTTTTCAGAAGAAAAAAAATATTTGGAATGTAATATTTGTAACGTGTTATTGAGTGTCTGTACCCGTCACTGCTCACATACGTGAAAGATTTATAAGGATTTCTGTGAAGTTTGAGCTGATGACAGATTACACTGTTTTCTCTCTTTAGTGATGGAATTAATTATGATATGTACTCTGATTTTATTTAAATAGTAGTTGTCACTAAGAATTGAGACAATTAATTGGTCAAAAGGTTTCCAGTGGTGAAAAAAATGAAAAGGCACACACAAAAAAGTATTTACCTTGCAGCTATCTCATAAAATTGTTGAATGAAATTAGTGTGAGTTGATGAGCTAAAAGTCAACAAATTCACTGGGTATACTAAAAGACTAACCTTTTGCTTTTTTTTTTGTTGGTTTTCCAAAGGGAAGTTACAAATTTTAACCTGGTTTGGGTTTGACAAGTCATTATTGGAGCTTAGTTTTACCTATTTATTTCATCAATGTGTTGTGAGCTGCATGATTGTTTGGTTATATATTGTTTAGATCTGTCATGATTTTCATTTCATATGGACAAAAGTAGAATAAAATGACAAAAGTCAAGAAAGAGACAAGGTCTTTTCGTGCAGAACTCTAGCCCATTAGTTCTCAATCATTGAGCTTTGCTGATCTCTAGCAATTAAGATCATCTGTAGATCATAATAATCTTTGGTCATATCTTCAAGTAATGACTGTAGCTGTCTTTTATCAGCAAAGGTTTGTTGGTATTTGTTTATTTAATGTTGTGAACCCATTTACATACGTTTTTCATCATATGAACCTCTTTTGAGAGGTGAGATACAAAATTTTCGGGCCCAGTAATATATATTATCCTGTGTTACAGCTAGCATACACCATGGCTGGCCATGCCTTTCACATTACAGATTTAACCACTGCACCAAAATATCTCAAACATTCCTTTTGTAAGTTCACCCAAGGCTTCCTCACTGCCCCCATCTATCTCTGATAGAGTTTTGATATCTTTTGAGATCCTGGGTCAACTTTCAAGAGAGGTTCTACATTATGTGCTGCATATCTTGCTTTTTATATGGTTCTTTTATTTTGAGTTACCTTGGTTTTGTTTTTTTTTTTCCTTTGGATTTGATCTAGGGATTGAAAGACAATTCATCATCTGTAAGTGTTTGCTAGTCTTCTCATAGCTTTAAAGTGATAATCCCCATGCATTATGGAAAATACACTTTTCTTCTTTGTGGAGAATCATGAGAATTAATGATGTTATTCTTATTGTGCTGCCTTGGTCTTTAACATGGGTGCACATTGCACATAAGTACAATGCTTTTAAAGAGGCCATTTGGTTTAAGTTTTTTTTTTTTTTTTCATGTTGTGGACTATGGTGGACATTTTGGGCAAGTTAGGATAAAATTAGTCTGGTTCACATGATTGCATATGTAGTGCCTCTCTTGAAGATAGTTTTGAAAGAGTAGATTTTTTAAAGCTCCATATTGCACATTACATTCTTCAAATTTTAATTGGATTTTATAAAAAGATACCTGTCATTATTGCTGGCATAATATTGAAATTTATTATTGTTATTTTTTTTTTTACTTAGAACAAATTCAATTTCTGATTGTTATTTTTTCGCATGCTACCTTGTTTGCATGATTTTCTCAGCCTTTTTTTTTTTCTCTTTTTTTTTCCCCGTTTCTCACATTGTTAAACTTTAAAAAATGTATAACAAGTTGCAAATCAAAGCCTTTGTTGAAATTTTTTTTTGTATTCGGATATATATCAATAGATAAGAGGCAATACCGTCTACTAATTAATTCCTAAGACCTTGTAATTTGCATGCTGCTGTAACCAACAACTTTCAAATGTGGTTTGTGCATTGCTTGCACACAGTATATCCTGTCATCCTTGTCAGGACCCCTTGTTTTTTTAGCTGCTGCTTCTCTTCCCTTCACCCACTGTTTCTTTGTCCTCTCCCTTCCCCTTCTCCTCAGTCCCAGTCCTGCTAATATCCTCACAGAAGTTATGTTGATAATTGAAGGGTAAAAGATTGCATCATCAAATCAACATTTCTGTTGAGATGTCCTACATCTCAAAATGTCTAATACAACTGTACATGTACTGACTTATTAGTGTCATGTTTTTATATTTTAATATTATCTAATGAAGATACTAAAAGAGGTCTTGGGAAGCCAATCCGTGAGGATCAAAGAGAAATATTGAACAAACATATTCATCATTCACTGCATGAAATGTAAAGAATTTCCCCATCTTCTGTTGGAAAATAGCTGGATTATAGGTTTTGTTAGATTTTATGTCATTGAAAGGAATGAAATATTAATTTATCTCACAAGAAGTATAAATGAAAGTGAAGGAGTAAAAAAAAGGAAAAAGAGAGAGAAACGATAAACAAGACGACTGAGTTTTGGATGTTATTGTCTAGAAATCTTCAACATTTATGGAGGCACAAGGAGTAGATTCTGGAAAAGAAGTTTATATCTCATTTTACTCGAAGTAATTATCATCTTGTTCATTTTTTTGTCAAAACAGCCAAGCTCAGCCACATTAATTTCTCAACTCCCCATTTTTCTGCAAGATATAAACAAAAATCTCCTTTTTTTAAAAAAAAATTTATTAGCTTTTGTGCAGTTTTTTACATTTGCTAAAAGACCGTCATCATTGAGCTGGAAAATAGCACAAGCAATCATAAACACTGTTCTTTAAAGCTGAAAAGAGATTTTGCATTGCTGTAAGGTCAGCTCAATAAAGTTAGAAAATACCATAAGCAGTTGTGATGTTTATGAAATTTTGTATCACAGCAGTGGGCACCATATTTCTTTGCAACAATAATTAGTCTGATTAATTTAACTTTGGATTGTTTTTTTCTCCTATACACTCCAACACGGTTAGTAAGAAAACGCTTAAAAAGAAACTTGCATTATTAAGAAAGAATCTTTGGAAACGGCATTTTTGCTATGTAATTTCTTATGCTTCCAAAGAAATAAAATGATGGGCCAATATGAAAACTACGCTTATTACGAACGGTTTTCATTCCCCCGATCACATTTTTCTTTCATATTAAGTGTAACCAAGACCAAACTCAGGTACCGAACCAGTTCCCTCCGACAAACAAATCATCCCTG
>JBCEWB010000015.1:3602378-3615696 GCA_039654565.1 Peronia peronii | reverse complement strand
GAAGTTGATGAAGGTTTACTGAAAAAGTCGGATATCTGCAGAAAGTATGGCATTCCAAACTCCACTTTGTCTTGAAGCATTTAAAAAAAAAAAAAAAAAGAAATCACAAACGACATAACAGCTAGATCTACATAACATACATTTTATATGTATGTATACCTACAACAGCAAGAACAATAAAAATGAAAATGGAGTGGCCTTAAGACATAAGGTCGCGGTGAGGACACTCTTCAATCAGGGAGGTAATTCGATAATTTAACTTGCATCTCCGTGTCAATTTAGCCTCTTCGGATACAACAAACTGGCGATAGAATGAAAATGATTTCCATTCCCCGCAAATTTCGTTCTAACCGTGTTTGAGTGTATTTCTTTATTTTTTCAAACTTCATAATATAAAGTAGTTTTTAAAAAAATGTAAAAATTGGTCATATAGTTTGTGAAAGGGATGTACGAGGGTATTTCTTTTTTATCTCTCTTTCTGGTTCATTTGCACTTTGTGCATCACCCAATAAGGGGCAGAGCCCCAAAGAAATGGACTTGTGCTAAAATTCATTATCAGATTTAATTATATATAAGATGAATTGCTTGAAAAGTTTGATGAAAAATTTGTGGATTCAGCTCTCGTCCTTTCCTTTCTCTGTTAACATATTCCTCCCCTTCTATCTCTATCTATCTCCTTTCATGAATTGCAGATATCGTCTCTACTTCACTAGCTGTGAAAACTTTACTGCTATCTCCCTGTCCCCCATGTGCTCTAGATTGTCCATAATCCATATTGATTAAGCTTCAAAACATTAGATCTAATACGTATGGCTGTTATGTGAAATGGCATGGCTTATCTCAACAATATCTGATTCAGATAGTTACATTTAGTCTAGATGATACCTGGATTTAGTCATATAAATCACCTAACTAAATCCCATGGGCAGATACCTGCAGAAAATGTTCCCTTATGCTGATTGGATCATGATTCTGTGCTTAATATGAAAAGTTACTATGGTTAAGTAAAGATTTACCAACAATGTAGCTATGTGAAATGATGATGGACTGTTTGAGTAAAATAATGAAGAACTAACCAAAGTAGGAAGATAAAAATCAGATTTGTAAAGTAGTTCTGGTAAGATACCTGATAATGTAGGTGATACATTGTTAAGTGTGGAGAATGTATTATTGAATATTGACATGCTTTTATATGATATCAGTATGGATATGTATAGCTAGTGTTAAAGGCTGAAATTTAAAAGAGCATAGGACCTAATTGCTATTTCAAAGCTGTCTATGGCAAATGCCTGTTAAATATTTATATCTTGATACATGGTCATTGAGGGAAAAAAAAAATCCTCATTACGTATGTGTGCATGCACAGATACGATCTGTTACTTCATCATTATTATTATTAATTTTTTTGTTTGTTTGTTAATATTCAGACTGGAAAAATGTTTAATATGCTTGATACCTATTTCTTTCATCTACAGGCCCCTGCTAGTTTGTTAGATGCATTAGAACAGCATTTGGCATCCTTAGAGGGGAAGAAGGGAGCTGCAACTACTCCGACCAGTGCCAGCAAGTAAGGAGTTTCACACGGTCTACTTAAATCTAATTGTGCCATTCAAGGACTAGGCCAGATAACTTGTTATGTAACTCTTATCATGTTCTTTGTAAAAGGCCATTGTTGGCCTCTGTAAATATGGTAGGTTATTGTTCTGTGTTAATGCAGATATGAAATGAAAATCGGCTGATGAAGATTTATGGTCACGAATGTAAGAGAGCCTGAATTTTAGGTTTTATAGGGTAAGGCAGGAATGTAAGAGCCTGAACTTGGCTTATGTATATATAACAAAAACTGAATTTGGATTTTACAGGGGACAGGTTACTTTTCCGTTGTTGTCATTAAAGTAGATGTTAAACCTGAATCTTGTAACCTGAATTTTCTGATTCAGACTTGAGAACTAGGCTAGGAGTAGGAAGTCATATGTAAAAAAAAAAAGTTTGGGTGAACTGAAAGTAATTGAAATAACTCCTTTGCTCTTATCTTTAGTTGTCCTTATGTACACAATATGATGTTTATGCTCAGAAGAACATATTTTGCAGTAATGAACAACTTATTTTCACTTGACAAAAATGTCTGAAGCAGTTGTTTTTTTTCTAATCTCCCTGTCTTTCAGTCTCTGAATGACGGTAATGAGATAGTATAGTTAGGACTAGACAGCGAGCAGATGTGAGTATCATGAGCTACACTTAGCCGAACTTCTCATTTATTGCTTATTTGTGCATTGCAGACCAGTGGGCTTTACATCAGCTCTGAACACAATGACAACCAACACATTCAGTGTGTCAGAGGCAGAGAAGAAGAGAATTTTGGATGAAGAGAATCAACAGTTACAAAAACTGAAGGTAAGAGACATGCATCCATAGTATCCATTTTGACCCGTGGATCCTTTCGTCATGTGCCAAGCCATAAAGTATGAATTTCTCCCTCCAACTCTTTTAGTGAGATATGTCTTTTTGTGGAACTGCCTGTTCTGTAAATTAATTCATCTTTTGTGAATGAAGAGTGTGTCCTCTAAAACATTAACTTATCATGATGCCCTAATTTTGCCAAGATTTTGGAAACCTCATAAGTTTTTCTTCAGTAGATCCTGTGCTCATGTGTTTTGACAGTTAGCCACGTTTCTGTATTCTAATGAAATAAAGAATTCACTACTATCACTTTCTAAATTTCCTGCTTTATCCCTTTTTGTTTGGACTGAAAAAGTCTTTCATGTAGCTCGTGAAAAAAAATCTTTATGGAGGCCTGCTCTTATTCTTCTATTGGCATGCAAGTCATGCATTTCATTTTCTTTTCACAAATACTTTTTCAATTCATTCATTTCATAATGAAATGCAGTCTGTATGTTATTAACTGCTTCTTCCATAGCCATGCTATTTTTTTTTGCTTTTGCCACTTTTCAAATACTCATGCTTTTCTTTCATAAGTTCTTTAACCTTTGATTTATGAGTATTAGCACTATTTAGTATATTTACGGTGGCCGATCCCTATTGTGGAAGAAGAAAAACTTTGGTTGGCTACATTGGTCGTTAGAAGATCAGTCACACCCTTTATCAGAGTTCCATCCATGTTTCATTTTCCCCAGTTTTGTTTGTTCTGGAGAGTTAGTGAATACCCTGCCAACCTTTCGATGTCTCAGGGTAGTCTGATTAATATATCATCTTCAACTGGAGCCAGTAGTTTGATTTGCAGAGTCCCCTTTATTCATCAGAGAAATCTGTGGTAATAGGAGGGAGAGAAAAGCATTATATTGTGCATAAATTATGAGTAGAGAATCCCTAAGACAGAGTATTGGATATCCTTTATTTGTGAGAGATATATGAGGCAGTAGGAGGAAGGAAAGGACAGTTTAATTTGTGTATCTTTCTGGAAATGTTATGTTTTCAAAATCCTGAGTTGGTAGACTTGCAATATTTTATGACAGGGATTAGTCACAATATCCTCTTCAACAGGATCATTTGTTCCACCACAAGGCTTTTTGCTAGTTTTGTTAAGATATACTTAGGGAGGTAATGTGATAAAAAAAATTGATGCACGTGATCAGGTTGAGATTCCTTAAAGTTCAGTGTCAGTGGGTGACAAGTGAAAAGTATTTTAATCTTGACATGGAGAGATTGTTATGACAACATTTTTTTCCTCAGGGTTTGCTGTGAATGTTTTATTTATTCCAATGAAAAGATCTTATACCATAGATTTCATTAATGAAGTTGTTGACAGTTTCCAGTCACACATATTCCATGCTTCTGAAATGATATTAGATCTTAGCTACATATTCCTTTCTACTGAATTAGCTCTCGGCTAACTATTCCACTGAATTCAAAGGGATTTCAATATGTTGTTATTACTTATATAGTGCGTGTATATTCCATTTTTAAAAACGGAGTCCCATATATTTTTATATGTTATGAGATTACAGAGGAAAAAGAAATGTTTCTCACTATGCGGAAAGTTGTAGAAAATATATTGAAGCATGTATGGTGCAACAGCATGTAAAATTCCCTGTTTTGTTGAGCAGGCTGGAGATGAAACTCAACCAAGTGTTGAGACTGAAGGAGGCGATGCTGAAAATATTTTTGTGAGTAAATCATTTCAAGTCAGTAGATGTACTTCAGCAAAGATGGATTTTTTGTTTTGTTTTGTTTTGTTTTCCTTATTCTTTGGCCAACAAATTGCCATCCCTTCCCGTAAGTTACAGCCCAGATCTTGTTCCCTGTCCATCCCATTTACTTTACGTTACATTTTTACTTATTTTACATATATTTTTTTTAAAGCCTGGAAATATATCCCACGCATGAAAAAAATTGATACTTTTGAACATTAACCGTATTTACATGTACTAAAAATTATGCTAGCTTTGCATAGAGAATAGGGTACTTTTTTTAAGAAGTGAAATTCTTCCCAGTTTGAATCTTCATAGCTCACATGTAATGGATTGAAAACAGGTCTTGATTCTTTCATAGTGTTTATGAAGATAATGACTTATTGTTGTTTAGAATGGGACAGGGACAGGCAGATTTTGAGCAGCTTCTAGCATTGATAAAACTCATATAAATAAGAATGCAGTGTGACAATTCAGCCGTAAATTCTAGCAGAGTGCTTTATGATAAGATAAATTAGAATAAACATTGACAGACAGATATAAATAAACAAATATAGTTTAAAAAAAAACAAAAAACACAGTGTAAAAGCCTCACAAATGCTTGCACACACACACATACTTTTTAGGAGGAGTGATAGACACTTGCAAATTGTCATAGGTAAGCTGATAATGTACACTCGTCAAAAAGTGTGATCCGCCCCACCTAATTTTTTTTCCGCCCCATACATTTGTTGGCTGTATTAGTCAGGCTAGATCAATGTGTCATCGATTGGTTGGTAGGTGTGTGACTATCATTTTCATTTTTGCCCAGTACTTTTTTTTTTTCCCCCAATACTTCTTTTTTTTTTTTAAAATCTGATTTGAAATGTGGAGGAAACTGATCATTTTTATTCCCTTTTTTTCATTCTTTGAGTTCAGAGTTGTTTCATGTATTTTTTGTTTTGTTTTGATAAGGTAAGATGTAATGATATGAGAGGGATAACTTGCTGATTCATGTTTTTCCCTGTCATTGTCTTCTGTTATCTCTTACCTAATTTTGCACATCCCCCCCCCCCCTTTTTTTTTTTGAATCAACAGATATTTTCATTTTAAGCTGTCTCCATACTCTCCTCTTTCTTTTCTTGTCTTTCTATTTTTTTTTTTTAAGCAAGCAATCCTTGTACTTGTATTTTGCTCAGAAATTTGTGAGTAGTTTCCTTATACGCTTGTACTTTCCTGTCTCTCTGCATGTGGAATGCACATGTTCATGTTGTTTTGCTTATCTTCAGTTGAATTTTTCTCATAGAATAAAACTGTAGATGGAAATTGACAACAGGTCCTTCCAGTGGTGCTGCAGAGTATAAGTATATTCATGCTTATATTTCTTATCACAGTTTAACCAACCATTAGAACTGAATGAATCACTGAGTGTTGTGTGTCTTATCTTGTTTAAATTTGAATTCCTTCCATTCGAAGTGTGGTATTTAAAATTTTTTTTTTATTTCTTTACCTCACTACAGCTAGGTGGTTTTCACAGAAGTCGGGTACATTATGCATGCATTACTACAGTGGTTAATGCCTTTATGAGGAATTCTATGTCTGTGAAATGTAATGTTGTGTATAGTATAATCAGTTGAAATCACAACTATCTTTTCATATCTCTTCATCTTTGCCATAATTCGGAGAATACAAGTTCAGAGTCTGTTTATCATGTCTGATCTCTCAACTTTTGGAAAAGTATTCCAAAGCTGTCATTTTGAAACTGACTTGTGATTTAGATTGTTCAATATTTTGCCTTTTCAGGCGCTCTCAATTTGATTCATACGACTGATTTGGAAATTGGCATTTGTTTGATCATTCTAGTGTGCATAGGAAAGGACATGCATGTTTTGAATGTTATGGATGCTGACAGAATATAAGAACTATTTTGTGCTCCTTATATGTATCAGTTTATGTGAATGAGATTTTTGCTACCAACTATAGCTAATCTTGAGAGGTAAGGCTTGAGCAGACAGTTATATGGCCTCAAATGTCATTCTTCATGTCATGGTTATTACATGAAATCAAGTGGACAGATGGAAGATCTGGAATCAAACAGGAACAAAAATGATGGTATATTTGTATGTCTTCCTGTAAAATATGGCCAAAGTTCTGAGCTGAAGGTTTATCAATGAAGAACACTAAATGATCTTCATGATGAATGATATAATGTTATTTTATGTAAGAGAATTTTCACACAGAAAAACATGTCATGATGTCTGTCACTGTAAGACATTTTCCATTAATCCCTTTTTTTTCCTAACGTAATTTCAGTGAATCCGAATAAAACTGGAAATGAAGAAAAAATATTTTGATCCCTCTGCTGTCTATCACATTGCCACAAAAAATATTTTGATCCCTCTGCTGTCTGCCATAGTGCCAGAATGGAACTTAAATCAGTCCTCCATGAAGATAAGATGGCTTATGACATGAGGGAATGAATGTTGTAAATCCAGTAGAATTGAACAAATTAGGCAAAACAGCAGGTTTTAACAACATGTATTAAGCATGATGAATTCTCTTTATAATCCCTACAGGAACAAAAACTGAAAGAAGCATCGTCTCCACAACAACAGAAGGCCCCTCCAAGTGCTGCCGGGAGCAACAATCCTTTTGCTGCCACCTCACCAACCAGCACGTCCCAGGCTACCAATCTGTTTGGTTCCCCTACAGAGTCCACGGCTCCATCAGGGGGAGGTGCAGCCCGTCCTAGTGATGATTTGCTCAGCCTGACAGGCAACCCTTTTATGGACAATGTCCAAAATGCAATGGCCACAGCATACCCTCAGACCAGTAGTAATCCATTTGGTGGTGCAGACTTTCAGTCAAATGGTAAGTAAGCATCAGGCTTGTCTAGATATTTACATATTTTTAATGTTCTTTGTTTTATGCTGCTATTTCAAGTTTTCTAGATGTGTTTAGCATTGTTTACTAAGCTGCTAAAGCTGTCATTCCAGAATCTTGCATATTTTGAATATTTTAATGAAAACAGGTTATTTGTTGTGTGTCATGTAGGTAATATTTGTTAGCCCTACAACAATACAATCAGGGATATCAAACTTCTGACTTCATGGGAAATCTGACTTTGTGGTTGTTACCCAATTTTCTATTTTTGGCCAATTAGCTGTGATTTTTGCTGAGCCCGCTAGCTGATCAAGGTTTCCTGATATTTTTTTTAAAGCAAATACAAGTCCTCCACTAGCACAGCAAAACTGGAAGTACAACATAATTTTGCGCATGCTCTGGGAGAGAGCCGAAATAGCATTCGGCAGCTGTTTGAAGACTGAATTTTCATAGCTCTTAGTTCTCATCGTGACAGTATGAAGCTGAGTGGTCTGTTCATTTCTCTTCTCTTTCTCCATGTCTTGTCTTCCAGCCATCCAACAGTCAGTGTCTCTTGCGCCCCCTTCTGATCTCTCCATCTGTATTTGGGTCTTTCAATCTTCCATCACTATGTTTGTATATTCCTCCCTCTATGATTCATTATGCTGCATATTAATGTACCGGTGTGTCTGAAACTGTTGTCACTCTTTCATCTGATCTGTGAAATAATTGCGTCCTGATGCTCAAAGAATCAAGGAGCAAATGATTTTATGAAATCAGCCGTAAATGATAAGAGAAAGATAGTTTGATTGTCAGGACAGTTCTTTGCATAGGATGTTAGGACTTAATGGAAAAACTTTGAGCTTTCAGCGTACCAAAAAAGCAAGCTGTTCATTCCATTTGCTATAAATTTTAGTGTTTTATTTCGGGTGTAATGATCTGTTTTTGCCATGTCTTTACAGAATATATTTGTCTCCTTTATCAGGTTTTGCCACATCAACCAGCAGTAACACCTTCACATCAGAGGCAGATTTTGCGATGGCATTCAATGGGGGAACAAACACTCAAGGTAAGGCATACTCACTTTGTCCGTGCCATGTAGGGAGATGACCTCCCTCACCTCTCATCTTTGTATGCTATCATATACTATCAATAACTTTGCAGGCTGTGTAATCAACTTGAATGCTTGGGTAAAACTTAACAGGGAGAATCCTTGAGTGATAAATGGAAGGACTTAACAAAAATAGAGCTTAATATTTTAATTTAGTTCCCACTTTTTTTATTATTAGCCTTATTTTGTTTTATCAGTTACCTTCATCATTTTCAAGTCTGATTTACAATATTTGTTTATATTTCTATCATTTTTCTTCTCTTTTTTATTTGGATTAGTATTTTTTTTCTTCATGGCATATGATACTCTTTTCATGGGTCTTATTATTTTCAAATCAGCTTTAGGAAAAAAAATGTAGAAAATCAGATTTTTAAATCATATATTCAATTCTTGTATCGTGGATGTGGCTCTTTATGTCCTTTTTATTTTCAAATTGATGTTGTGGTTCATTTGTGACACTGTGGTCCAACTGTTCTGGCCCTGTATTCATCAAAATCAGAAAATTACTTTTGGTATAGAAGCAAAAGTGACAGCCATCCATTCACAATTCGACAGCTTGGCCCAGTCAGATTTGTGCCTTCAGTGTGTCTCGCCATTTGTCCCCCTTTTCTTTTAAATTGTCTTTGTTGTGCTTTTTTTCTCTTTCTTCCTGCATTTCTTGTTCATTTGCAAATTTATCTCGAGTTTTTTTTGCTGAGGCTCACTAAATTTAGCAGCGTGCGTGCACGGCTGGAAATGTATATATACAATGGAATGATATGCGAATGACTGCATGAAACACTGTAAGAATAACAGTGTTAACGGATATCAGTGATGTTATGAGAAAGAAAGAAAAAGCACAACATGAAGACACATCTACAAATGGTGGACAGGGCAGATCTAAACAGAGAAAAAAAAATATATATAGAAGAGATATTTATGGTGTAAACAAATATAAAACAAAGAAAACAAAATAAAACCACAAATCAAACAAAAAAAAAAAAATACCACAGACGTACCATGAATCATATAACCACCCCCATTTCCCACTCCAAAATCATCAAAGATAGGAGATTGCACATTTTTGTATCAGAACTGGGGATTGGGATATCAAATTTAGGCAACTTACGCAGAAAACCAAAAGGAAAATATTTAGTAAAAAAAAAAGAAAAAAAAAAAAAAGAAAAAGCTTGGTTAGAGACATTTAGCATTTCTTCCCACTGAAGGACATTATGCATTTACATTGTTCACCTATCACATGCTTTCAGTGATATTCATTGTTTCCTGTGTCATTTGTCATCAGTCATCTTGTGTCCACCTGAGATGAGCGCTTTTTACAAACAGTAAATGAGTGATAACAGGACTTCCCAAGTAATCATTATCTTTTTTTTTTTTTTGAAACATGCAATCTGGTACCTGAAAAAGAACTGTGCCAAAGAGAATATCATTTCAAAATCCTGTTTATTGTAAAATATTAAAGAATGACAACTGTATTCATCTCAGGTGAAAGTGTATATATATGTATATGGATATCTAAAATTGATCATATCTGCAATGATACCAGTATTAACTCTGTGGCTAACACTGTGCATGTCTGCTCTTTCTCTCTTCTTTCTTCCCATGTTTGCATGATGACTTTGTTGCGTCTGCACACTTGCTCCTTCGTTTTGCTCGCAACTGTGGTCGCACGTCTCACGCGGCCTTTCATGTGGATGCTGCTGCAACTTGTGTGTTGGTCACTACCACTACCACCACCACCACCACCAACCACTACTACTACTACTACTACTACTACTACCATCACCACCATCATCACCACCAACACCATCATCCCCCACCCTCAACCATCACTGTGGTTGGGGGCCGTGTTGTGATGTGTTGCGGTGTCTAATGCCACCTGCCCTGGGGGATGGTCTCGGCCAATCTTTGGGATATGTCTCTTCATAACCAGCTGGCGCAGGGTTTGGTGCCACCCCTTCCATGGCACCAACAGCCAAAGCACCTCCAGGTATAGGAACACTTTATAGATTGCTAGAAGTTGTGCCCAAACTTAACAAATAGCTAAATAATAAGGAAAACAATTACTTAACTCATTTCTCACTGTTTCTTCTCAACATTGATCCTTTAAAGCTAAATGATTAATTACTCTTACATAAATTGTTCACTCATCTACATCAGTTCTCATTACTTCCTAGCTGTAATATTTGAAATGAAACAGTAATATTTTCTAATTCCTCTTATCTATATAACTTATTTTGACTGCGTTTTGGTTTTTATCACAGAAATTTCTCAGAATAAATTATTACTATTTATGATTATCTGTATACTTCATTATATTTTATCAGCCATATCAAATTCACTCATGTAGCCTGTAAGAAAGGTCCTTAGCCAATTGGTGCATATTCTTACACTTTCATAGATCCATTATCCTCCTTCATACTCAACCATTTGGTTAGATGAATTAGTTATGCTTGTTCTTCACAGTTTGCACATGCTACTATTTGTTAAATTACTTCCCTCTTACACAGAAAATCATGTAACATCATTATGTGCACAGATAAATGATTAAAGACAATGTAATGACCACACTTTCTGTAAACCAGTAATAGCAGTGTTGCATCTGTGCTTGACTGATAATTTTCACAAATAATAGAAAAAAAAATCCTACTTAGTTGCAAGTGTCTCCATGCATAAACCCACCTACTGAGACATTGTATATTTACTATACCAGCCTTCACTTGTCTAAGTGAGATTTCAGTGCTTACAGATTTTTTTATTTTCTATCATTCAGCCTGTCATGCTTTTATTTAATGAAATGTTATCTAATTTAAGCATTTTACTCACCATTATGTTGGTGCACTTTTGGTGTTTGTTTACCTGCTTTGTTTGTATTGGTCTAATGAAGAAAGGCTTTTTTGTTATGCTGCTTTAATACTCTATCTTTAATTTGTTTTCTTTTTCTATTCTTACTACTTTCTGAAATTGGCAATAGATTTGTTAAAAAGATTTGTTTGTTTGTTTGTTTGTTTTCTGTCTCTTTAAATCTTTGGTCTTCTTCATCCATATTCATTTCTGCTTTTTCTCACTTGCCATCAGTTGGATTGGATCTAGGTCCCCCTGTTGACCTGTTAGAAGGGTCAGGGGAAGGGGCTCCATCTCCAAGTCCTGGGTTGCCCTCTGACTTTGGGGGAATACCTCGTCAGCCCTCCCCAGTCCCTGCCTCTCAGGCCCTAGGGAGTCCTTTTGGTGGGTTAGAGAGTACTGAGGCTATACAGGCCTCCACATCTCCAGCATCCATGGGAGGATTTGGGGGGCCACCTCAAAATATGGGCGGACAGTCAGCCATGGGAATGGACGCTGGATTGTTTGGGGCTCCGGGCATGGGTCCCACAATGTCCATGGGTATGGGGGCTCCTGCTGCTTCTCAAGGGACAGGCTATTATAGCCAGCAGCCTCCTATGGGAGGGGGCATGATGGGAAGCCCAGGAATGAGGCCAGTGGGTGGGTATTACCAGGCACAGGGGCAGTCTATGCCAATGAACATTCCAGGCACAATGGGAGCTAGACCCCCCATGGGGGCTGCAGCTCCAGGCAGTCCAAGCCTGGGATTGGGTGGATCCCCAGTACGGATCATGACAAGGGGTGGTAAATCTCCAGCAACTTCTGTCTCATCCTCCCCATCCGGGCCTGGTCTTGAAGATGCAGTGAAAGCTTTGGGCTTGACCATGTCTCCAGCCAAAGGGGGAGCAAGTAAAACTGTCACCAAGCCAGGATCACGCCCTCTTTCCCCGGGTCAACCACTCATGGGTGGTGGTATGGAGGGAACAGGTTCAGGTATAGGAATATCCTCTTCTCCAGGCACAGGGGGTATGATGATGGAAGCCCCAGGGGGTTACTACGGCAGTGGGGACATGGGTGGGGCGGGAGGTCAGCCTCAGGAGCAAGGTCAAGGCACCCAGGATCAGGAAGTTGCCAGTTTGGGCCAAGGTATCTTTGATATGGTATCCGTGTCTCCTACAAACTATGCTGTCGTTGCACATCTAAGATATCAGTGTTGTGTTAGTTGTAGAGTTGCAGACATTTCTAGACTTATAACTCCAGCTTTTTCTACAGTGTGCATAGTCTTTATTGAAAAAGATGTTTCAGGAATGTGATTTTTTTTTTTTCTAAATGGATAAATATCCCTACTGCAACAGTTTATTTCTTGTTTTCCTGGGAACGTTATTGCCATATGTAGATGAAGTCTATTTTCATTTGTTCCTTTTCTTTTTTTCTTTAAATGAAATAGTTTGAGAAATCGAAAGAAAAATTCAAATCCATTGAAATCAGTTGTCAAAGTCAGTGCCAGTTTTGGAATCTGTGGAAGGTGTTATGCACAATGTGTTTCTTACTCACTGTCTTCAATGCTTCATGTCTTTGTTCATTGGTGGCTCACAAACTTTGCTGTGTCTTTGCTTTCCTAGTCGTAGGTCTTTACATTTTCATCTATTGTTCTCATACTGTTCACCCCATAGGGATGTCAACTTTCCTTCTGAAATTGAAAAATATAAGATTTTTTTTATTGTCGTCAGTTTCTTTCTTAGCCATAAACTTCGAGATAAAATTTTTTTGTTGTTTTTTTGCTTTTTTTTTTGGTAATAGATATTTGGATTTTACAAACAGCTGTGAGAATATTGTATGAAAATATAAAGGTCAAAACATTTTCTTGCCTTTTTTTTAAAAAAACAAATTGACATCCCTGATATTATTAAGTGCAGCTGTGTTTGTTGTAGGATGTTCTTGTTTTCCCAGCTCAGACCCTCTGTGTCTTTGATTCTGATTCTGTTATCTGTATGTGTGACCCTTCTTATATCAGTAGGTGTCATTGGTATTTTATACTGGCTTTAATTTTTCTCAAGAGTTGTTTTGTTTGGAGTGATGCCTTTATGTGTACATATTTATTCAGGACAAGTTTGCTTCCCCAGGACAGATTTTGAATTAAGGGGGAAAGCGGATGAAAATTTCAGATTTGTTATTTTGTCAGACTAAGAAGAGAAACTTTAATATGTTGTTGTGTATGACTGGGAAAGATGTTTTTCACTTTCAGATTTTAAAAATAACTGGTGGTTTCCATGGAAATGGTGGCCATCTTGAAAATAAACACTAATCGTAGAGTCTTAAACTTTCAAAAACTACTTTATCTACAGGGTTATTTATGGTGTCAAACCTTAGTTTAGGGTCATATTGGGGCAATAAGCTG
>JBCEWB010000015.1:3577741-3594371 GCA_039654565.1 Peronia peronii | reverse complement strand
AGTCATACATAACAACATATCAAAGTTTCTCTTCTTAGTCTGACGAAATAACAATCTGAAATTTTCACCCGCTTACCGCCTTAAAGCAAATAAATTTAGAAATATCATTTCCAGTCAGGGCAAGAGAATTGGGAGATTTGTCCTACACTAGACATTTTTATTTTCATCAAATGGATTATTCATAAATAGGAGACCAAGAGCTCATGCTGTGGATTGTATTGGAACAAGTGAAATTAATCCAAATCATGGCAGCTCTCGTTCTTTTTGTCTCTCATGTTCCTTATCTAAACTACCATCTCTTTTCTCTCTCTCCCCCCCCCCCCCCTTGTTTTTTAAAAACCATCTTTCTGTTTTAAGATAAAAAAAATAACAATCAATATTTTTTTGGTTTACTTTTTTATTTTTATTTTTTTTTTTTTTGACAAAGGTAAAAAAATTATGAAAACTATCTGTTATTGAAATATGGCTGGTAAAAAAGGCAGTTGTTCAAAGAAAAAAGTGAATTGAGATAATTATGAATCTTTGAAATGAAAGTTACCCGAGTTGGAGATGTAGTTTCGAGTCTTTTTGTTGGTAGCCATTCATTGTTGGGATTGAGGTTTACAGAGATATATCAGGTTATGTTTACTTGAAGAACATAATTATCTGTGACTATAGCATGTTGTGGTCACTAGTTTGTAGTGTGCAGTTGTGCTTAATAATGTCTCCCTTTTCTGTTTTTGGGGTTATATACATTTTTTTAGTCTCTGGATAACTCAGCCTACTAAAGCCCCATCCCATATTGTCTTGATAATGCTTTTGTTTCTGCTGTATCTCTCTCTCTCTTTTTTTTTATAAATTAAAAAAAAAGTGAAGCAAGCGTTCTCTTGTTCTGAATCCTGTTGATGACCACATTTTGAATAATGTCTGTATTCTGCTGCATATCACCAAATTTATTCAGCCTAGAAATGGGATGGCATCTGTTTGGGCTGTCTGTGACAATATACTGCGAGTTATGACTCACCCAGTGTTAGATCAACTTTGCTGAACTTTTTATGTTTGTTTTTCAAAGGCATGCCTGTAATGAGCAGTAATGCCTCCTCCAAACCTGACCCAGGTGACTGTATATATCAAAAAATTTTCGCTGCTTTTAAAAGTCCAGTTTTTATTTCTTTCACTTGCTAAAATATCCCTTCCCTTGCTTTGAATTAATGTTATTTTTGTTCACAAAACTTGTTGCATTCTTCTGATATCATTATATTATTTCTACCCATTTTCTTCACCTTGTCTGGCTGCTTTTTACAACCAGGTTGATTCCCCAGTTACATTTAGATTTATTGAAAGCTTTCAAGTGGAATTGATATTGGTTGATTGTTGATCTGAACAGTTTGGTTTATGCATTGTTAAATACTTGGGAAAAAGAAGAATGTTGAAGTCCCACTTTGTTGTGGGATCACAATCAGTGCTACAGTCAATGCCATTTTATATTTGCACAGCATGGGATTTTTGCAGTGTTCTTTGTCTTAAATGAAAGAAGTGATTGTGAAGAGAAGTTATTTTTCTGTTGTTTTTTTTTTTTCCCCCCTGATAAATATTTAGAGCCAGCATGTAGTGCAGTGGAGTAATTTGCATGAATGAAGTAGAGTTGTCTTGAGTTGTGTGAAATAATGTATCATTTTCTAGATGTAGAAATATCTCACTTAAGGCCATGAGGTCAAAGTTTAGGTCTGATAGTAAAGCTTAATCTTTGCTGACATGGTGACTGTGTTGTGAAAATGAAAAGCTGTTTTGGTAACCTTTTCCTACCTGCCAAGTTTAAGCAGTTTGAACTACATCAAACCTCAGCGACATTCTGTTGTATGCATACATTTTGTAGACAATGCACTCTTAGAATTGGTTGCTATTTGTAAACAGATTTGTGAAATTCAGATGCTCACATCTGAAAATAGATAAGAAAAGAAAAAAAAAAAGACAAACTATTGTGTAAAATACCACATTAGACAGATTTTGATAAAAGTAGAGGAGATAACGTATTCCCTCCAACACTGTCACCATTATCTACATACTCCCTCGCATTCCAACAACCCTTCACCTAGAAATGTATTATGCCATTTTTGTAAATAAATTCATGAACACTGTATGAAAATTGAGCCTCCTCTGTTGTGCCATTCTAAATCTGCTTGCTCTATGTATCCAAGCAGGAAATATCAACGATAGCATTATATCCTCCCTTCACAATATTATTATCCTCCCCTCCCCCCTCATTCCCTCAAAAAGTGAAGAAAAAATTAAAAGAAAAAAAAACAAGAATGAGTGTAAGTTAAGAATATGATCTACACATATTTTTATGCTTGTTTTATGAAAATTTGATGTCTCCTTTGCCACGTACAAACATTTGATCTATGCCATTAAATTTTATGCAATTTTTGATGAAAATTCAGGCAGAGTGAGAACATACTTGTGAATCTAGAACATCACTGTTTGAACTTTATTTAGTTTAGTCTACAGCATAATATATTTTTCTTTTTTTTTTTTACATTATAAATACAAACTTATAAAAAACTTGAACAAAGAATATCTACAACTGCAATTAATTCATTTTATAGGGGTGCTTATTTTATCACTTAAAATGAATCTCTTTTTTTTTAATTGTTTTTTAACTTTTAACAACATTTAAAAAAAAAAAAAATCTATGAATATCAGAATAGAATACAAAAGTAACCAGTGGGATGCTTGGCCTATGTACAAATTTCTAACCATTACATTATCTGTCCTTGTATGCTGGGAGAACTGTAACTACATTCAGTGAGGTATTTTGAGATTGGTCACGTGACAGACGATTTTTGCTCACACGCTATTTGTGTACGTGTTCTGCGCATGACAGACAAGTCTTGACAATGATAAGCATTCAGGATGTCACACCATATAAGCAAAGCCACATGTGAGCAGTGTTTCTTCGGTCATGTGACCTCATTAAATGTTACAGCCACATTTAAAGAAGCATTGACATGTCTATGTTCGTTGAAATATTATTCGTAAATCATAGATGTAACTAGAACAGCTGGCAAGTCCATCCAGAACATTTGGGGAAAGAGAAAAAAAAAAAAGAGAAAATTAATAACAAAAAAAAAAAAAATATTTTTTTGTGGGTCTGGATAAGTCCGAAAACATACTGGTCCGTCAATCCGGCAAATATCGGCGACAAAGTCACGGATTGAAGTGATGCAAGAAGGAAAATATAGACAAAACGGATGGTGTAATTATAGTCATCTCTGGCTGTTGCTGGCTGGCAGGGGTTAGTCAGCTTGAAGTGCGGCATGTTCCATTTCTTTCAACTTGCCGGACGAACTTCGTTCACTTCCCTGCACGTGTCTAAAAATAGCCCAGGTGGAATGTAAAATTGCAAAATTAGACCCCCCCCCCTTTTTTTTTTTTCATCAAATGTTATTTTTGATAACAGATTTGAAATCAGCGACCTAAAATTAGGTACAGGTGCGAAGATTTTGTGATTTACTGCCTATAAAGTGATTCCTTAATTTTTTTTTTTAAATTCAACTTTGCCTGACGACGACCACATGCTCACATTTAAAAAGCCTGCTGGAAGATGACAGTTTGATGAATTCACTATGTTTACATTTTTCCTCCGACAGCCGCCTCCTTTTTGATGGCTGCTAATTGGACGGGGCAGTATGTTTTCGGCCTAATACAGAACGCTGTCCTGGTTGATTACACAATTACAGAGATACTTTAGTTAGGCATTCTGCTCAGTCAGAGCACCTGAGCATGCATGGAAGAAAGCCAGAGCTTCATTTGCTGTCCCTTATTGCTAGCAGTCTACATAATTGTTGATGTTGTTGCTAGAGATAACTGTCATTGTTCTTGATGTATTTAAATATGTTTTGTCTAGTTATGAGATCCAGCTTGTCTGGAGAAGACTATAGATCTCAAGGATAAAAACATTACATTTATTTGTTTGTTTGTTTTTTTTCTTCCCAAATCTATGTATCCTAACAACCATTTATCTACCACTCTTAAGGTATATTTTTTTTAAACCTTGTCACTGGAAGTTATAACATTTAGCACAAATTGATATGATATGATATGAAGTAAAAAATAAATAAATAAATAAATCAATCAATAAGGTTGTAACCAAGACAGAGATTTGAAATTGCATTTCTCCCCACTGCCTTCTTTTTTGTACATAAACATTGTAGCTTATGCACATCTTTGAACCATACAGAATTGTTTCTCCCTCATATTAATCTAGAATCTATTTTTAGAATAGAGCTTTAAAAAATTAACATAACAAACAAAACCAATAGGATATTAACTCCACATCTTTTGTCTATCCAGGCTTTGATGCATTTGGTGACGTCCTTCAGCCCATCAACAAATCATCTCCCTCTCAGACTCCTCAAGCCACACAGCAAGGGAAAGGAATTGGGAAAGATTTGGACAGTTCACTTGCTTCCCTCGCTTCAAACTTGAATGTCCGTGGTGGAGCTGCAGCTACCAAAAAGTAAGCGATTAGGGCTACAATATCTGTTCATGTTGTGGTTTGTTTCATTTGTTTTCTCAATGACCTGCTCTAGTCTACTGTTTTGTAGAGTTTGTCACAGATCTTTTTCGTCCTTTTGCTTGAGAGGGCAGTGTCGACATTGCTAAAATATGCCTGAAGTTTAGCCTCAAACTTATGTATCAAAAATGCGTGAAAAAATTCTGAACATGGAAATGGGATAATCAGATTCAGAGGTAATGTGAGCAAAACAGCACTAGTTCAACAGAAGTTCATTTTGTGATTTGATTATTTTCAGACTTTTTTCAATTATCTTGTGCTGCATAAATTGCATGCAGATCTCACTGACTCGCTGTTGTCATTGAAAGCATATATGGTCGCAAAGTGTTCTAACAATATACCTTTTTTTTTTTTTCCTTCTTCCAAATTGTTACTGTGGATTCAGAAAGGGTACTTCTTATCTCACATAATTGATTGATGTATATTTGTGTTCATGAAGGGACCACCAGTGGCAGCCAAAGGGAGAGAGTAAATTGACAGGGGGAAATGCATTCCAACGACCGCCAGTGGCACAGACATCTGCCACGCCATGGGGGGCTGGTGGCCAGGCAGGATTTGTACAGCCAAACATGGTCAGCATTTGTTGCCTCTAATTTTAAATTTGCCTATCAACTGATTTTTGAATTTTATTTATGTGTTTGTTTATTTTCATTCTCATTTCTTAAAAAAAAAAGAAAAAAAAAAAAAAAAAATAAGAGCCCACATAGGATAGGTAATTGCATTTCTTTTTTGTGATGTGTTTCACCTGTGCTGAGAAATTTAATTGCAAATTCTGTGAGAAGCAGTTCAGCTCTACATGGTTTTGAAATTTTCAAGGGATTTTCCTTGTGGCAAGTGAAACTACATTGAGCACTGATAGAAACTCTTACATTTTTGCTCTTTGCAATGTGAGAAGAATTTGTAAGAAATTGCTAATCATCATTTTGGGTGGGGGAGGGGGGGGGGGTTGTTTTGTTTTGTTTTTTAGTAGGAATATTTTGTGACTCTAGTTAGGTTCGTCCAAGCATATTCATTACCTAAGTTTGAAAAGACCGCTGTTCAAATTAGAAGGAATTCCTGGTCCAAGGTCATCATTTCTTGTAGCATGAAAACATTACAGCTGTATTGTATCTTGTGGTGTGTGCTCAGTAATTTGAGCTTGTGAATTTTTTTTTTGTTTTCATATTGTTACGTTCTATATACGTCTTTCAACTTCCTGGTGGAGGTTATCGTGGCGGTTTTCATATTGTGATAAAGATCAAAGGATGTAAAATGCAGCCACATGCTCCCTGTCACTGTTTTATTTCTTCCTTTGGTTTTTGTTAGAAAAAAAAATACGTATAACCTGAAAAATGTATCAATTTGCTTGGTTTAAGATAAATCCCTTCATTTTCTCTCATCAGATGGGTGCACCAGGAGCACCGATGATGTATAATCAACCCCAAATGGCTGGCCAGTGGGTAAGGAAACAAATATAACTTTAATTCAGTCACACTCAACAAAAATTCAGCGCACTATTTCTAGATAAAAGATTAAGTATGGGAAATGAATTATTTGTATACCACAAATGTTGTCATCAAATCAAAATTTTAGGCAACACTCTAGTTTGTCTTGGAGGAAAAGATGACTTTAATTGTGGATAAGTCCATATTTTGCATTTGTTTATCAGGGCATGGGACAGCCGCCAATGGGCATGGGTATGCAGCCAGGTATGGGCATGGGGGCACCAGGCATGTACGGGGCACAGAGGATGCCCATGATGGGAGGACCAGCTGGAGGGTTCCAGCAGCCCAGACCACAGCAGCCACCAGGCCAGTCCAATAATGTCAATGACCCCTTTGGAGCCTTGTGAGAGTCACCAGGTAGGTCAAAGGTAGGATATATCATCTCTTACTTGCCAAATGTTAGAATTAACCGTCCAAATGCAGGGAAAGGATGGATTTCAAAGAATGGCTTATATTAACATGAAGTTAAAATGGTATGAGTGTACACCCTTGTGCAGGATCTTTACATAAATAGAACTGTAATGTTCTTCCTGCCACAAAAGTGGGTTTTGGGTTTTGCTGCCTGAAAACCACATATATTCAGGTGATTTTTGGACTCAGGATTTAGTTGGATTTAGTCCAATATAAAGATTGTAATATTTGATTTTATCAGTCTTTGCTTTCAAAAATACAGAACAGGGACAGCATTTTCAGTCCAGTCATGAATCAGTGGAAAGATAGGATGTTTTTATAATGTTAAATTTGTCCTCATTATCTGAGATGGTCATTTTCTTGTCTTTCCCATCCAGAGCTGAAATTTCATGTGTCAGAACAATTGAAGATGGCAGAGACTGTATGGCAGATACAACAGACCAAACCATTGTGAGCTCCAGGACTGCAAGCATCATGTTGAGTTTCCACAGCATACTCACTTCCTACATGGACACGGTGTGACTTTTGTTACGGGTAGCGTGCACATTGTTTTGACAGATCCCCCTTTCTTTTGCCTCACCCCCTGTCATCATATGGATAGTTTACTGCAGAGCTATAACAAACGCCAAATTTTCAAAATTCTGTATTGGCCGAAAATTTCTTCAAGTCTTGTTGCTAATGTCACATCAGAAGATGAGCTCTCTACGCCCAAGAGTGCCATGGCAGTTTGTCAAAGATGTTTTTTTTGCAATAAGACTTTTGGTGATCATGTAAAATTTGCAAAATGGCATTTGTCACAGCCTTGCATTGAGCCGGTCGCTATATCCCTCAGGTGTTGCAGAAGAAAATTAAATGCTATGTATGAATTGGGTTGTGCTGATTTCATTGATTTAAATAGGTTTCACACCAGCCATTTCAGTGCAAGTGAGGCAGGGTGTTGATGAAAGCTGAAAACAGCTGTACTTCTTTTGAATTCCCTGAGTTGATGAGGGAAGTATTCAAAAGTAAGTTTTGCTTAAAAGCACCTGCAGTTCAGGATGATGTTGTAAATGATAATTGAGGATGGTATGTAATTTCACTCGTTGCTCTCCCAGTAGGGCTTATCTGTGATTACAAGTTAACTCAGAAAGAAAAGAAGGAAGATAATTTCTTGCATTTATAATGCTATACACAGTCAAATAGAACTTTCATGCTATGAAAATTTGGGAAAGAGCAGTTTTTTTGTTATGTTTGTAAGATAATTAGCTGTGTTCAGGTTTGTGTTTGAGCCTCATTGTGGAGCTCTTTTTCTTTTTCATATTGTTTATGACCTAAGTTCTTGATAATCTGTTCATTGTTACTGAAGAGCTTAGTTCTGTACCATTGACATTAGTGCATTCTAGCCCATGTTATGTGCTTAGCATATCAGTGAAACTTGTTTGTTATGGTTCATTAACTTGCCATTTAAAAATAAGATTCTGCTCCTTCAATATAATTATGGTGTCTTATGTCTGGTAGTAAATTTGTACCCCGATCTTTTCAAAGAAAGCACATTATGCAAATGTGTACTGATCAGCTTCTATAGTGGTCATGTGTTTTCCTTTTTTTACATCCTTACTGGCAAGTTTACAGATACTTCACACAAGATGAACTTTCGGAGTTTTCCTGGATTTATTATATCTCTATACCTAGAGAGGTATTGATGACTCCGAATAACAAAGGAATTTTCCTGATATATTTGGGCAAGGTAGAACTGGTCAGTCACCTGGTTAGAGCAAGGCATTCTTTGTAAATCAGTGATTAAAAAGGATTGCATAAAGTGTTGAATGAAGCAAAAATTGACTCTGTAGGAACCTGTACAAGAATCTGTTGCTGAATTTGATCTTTATTCTGTTCATATGTTCATGGTTTGTGATTTTGTTGCCTTTTTTTTTTTTTTCTAAATATAGTAACTCTTGAATAGATTTGTTCCAACCAAGCGAATGACTAGAAATCCCCGTCTAATTTTAGTAGGGGGGTACAAATACTGAAAACTGTTCACTGTTACTGACATAGAAAAACATATAAAAATGCATGGGATCGGTGACAATTGTTCTCGGATCTCATGGTCGAGTGGTAACAAACATCAGTGAGTGTTCTATTTTTAGCAGAGGGATACAAACACTCTGGCTGGGATTTCCAGGTTTTTGCTTAGTCGAATATGAACTATTTGTTCTAAGTTTGCTGTGGCTCATAATGTTGAATTTTGGGATCTTTTGTATTTTTTCTGGTCATGAGCAGAGAAAAAAAATAAATGTGGACATACCATACTGTTATTCACTATCTAGAGCACACCTGAACAGATGATGTTGGCTGCATTGTGTGGTATCATATTAATTCTTCCCAATATGTACAGACAGATGAAACAGACAATTGATTGTGCATCAGAGGGTTGTTATCCGTCATAGAGCTGATATTTCTAGGAGCAGTTATGTTATTTGTATCCATCTCAGTATGGTAGTTCTCTTGAAGTTCACCATTTTTTACAATTTGTAAACACAAAAACATGATACTTAGATAAAAGAGATTTCGTTTATCATTATCATGATATTCATTGAGATATTCATGTAGTGTCTGCAACATTTATCTTGCTCAGTTTGGCTGTGGTGATATCTAGTCTGAAGTGCTGAAATTAGTTCTTTTTCTTTCTGTCTTTTTTTTTTCCTCTCTCTTCTCCTCCCCCCAACTTGTTTTTTGTTTCATTTATGACGAAAAACAACTGTGTTGTGGTCTGCCATACTTTTACTGCTTTTCTATGCTGGATCTTCTATTTCTCTGTGCAAATGTGAGTGTGTCAAGGACTTTGACCTAGAAGGCCTGGCTTCTGTTTTCAGCTGTTTCTCATAAATGATAGACGTGTGTTCTTTGACTCTGTAGATCAGCACAAAGAATAGTGTTCCTTTTTTTTTTTTTTTTTGTCAGTTTGTTTTTGTTTTCCCCATTTCATAGCAGCATTGTGTTTAGAGCTGTTATTTGGGATATTATATACACATGACATAGATAAAGTGATTGATGTCCCAGTGTTACTGCAGAGTGTAAAGGCTTGACTATGCGATTATTGTGTTAGGTAATTATTGTATGTATGTCTGTGCACCCAGCCTTGCCTTTTAAGAGTGTAAATAGAATATCTGGGCATGCTTTTGGCTCACTCCTGAAGGCGGTGACACTATTGATGATATCTCTGAGAACGAGATAACAGAGAGGGTTGTTTTCTTTTTTCTTTCTTTTTTCACTCTTTTTTTTTTTTCTCCTATTCCTTCTGTTGTTTATCAATATTGTTGTTGAACAAGCAATTAAAGTGATTTATGTTTCCTCCTTCAGTTTGAGTTTCAATATAAATCTGTGTCATGTGTTATATGTACATTGATAGAATCATATAGATATATTCAGGGTGGAACTATGTGGCCACTTGGGATGAAGATCATGGAAAAGATGATCATTTGTGTTCATGTGTTAAATTCTGTATATATTGCACTTGCATTTTCTTGTTTTGTGTTATTATAGGTGTTACTGTTGTTTTCGTCATTAATATTTCAGTCATTTCTTTGACAATTGACTGCAGTTGTTGTGATTCTGACAAATAGAAACGTAGTCATTCAGACTGTTTAACATTAGGTTTTCTTTCTTCCCATTCGTTATATCATCATTATCATCTTTGACATGTAATCAAGTCACATTGTGAATAAGATGTGGCGCTTATACATCATAATTGATACAGTTTTGTTATTGAAGGTTAGACAAATCAGGGACAGTCCTTTGGATCCTCATTATTACAGTTCTGTCTTATGGTTGATATATTTGTATTTGTAGCTCTTTTTGTTTCTCATTTTAAAGTAGTTCTTGTAAAAATTTTATTTATGTTACATCTCAACAAATTACATTTATTTTCATTTGTATACGTATACTTATCTTCATCTGAATTTTCTCTGGAATGTCAGAGAAAATTTCTGAATAACTTTCACAAATTCACTCGAAATCATCATTGTTGATTCTGTAACTTTTAATTGCTTGTCTCAAGCAGAATCCAGTCCAGTTTGTGCAGTTCCTTTTGCTTTGTCTGAAATCTTTGATTTTCTGTCAGGATATTTCTTTGTCAGTAGATTTCAAAATGTCAACCTTTTTTTTTTTTTTTTTTTCAAAATAACTATCTGGAATTAATAAATTACCTACATTTGCAGTGCTGCGTGCTTTACTTTTGTGATTTGTTCATCAGACTGTGGTTTTGCGTTATGTTGAAAATTCTGTTATTCGACTTTCCAACATTTTAAATCCCACCTATAAACTTATAGCAGCAGTAGCGGAAAAAAATTCTATTACACATTGCTTTGAAAATTTTGATCTTTTTCTGTCGATTTTTGTATTGGTATTTAAATTCTGACTTGTTGTAAAGGAAGAAAATCAATGTTTGACAAAGTGTGGCTGTTATGTTGGTAAATTGTGCTAGAGAATGAATAAGGACTGAAAGCACAGGAAGCAAACCAAGGCTTTTATGTGACTACATTTCTGAACAAGAATGGTAATGATAAGGGGATCAGATTCCATACTTTTTTTAAAACATGACTTCACATTTAGTTTGAGTCATTCTGTGTAGAGAGAACAAGAGACAGAATCAAGAAGATTTTTCGAGAGATATTTTCAAAGCTTTTCATTTAGATTAAAATTATTAATAGAAGAACAGTCAGAAATTTTCTCACCCAGTGGAAAAACTTGAGTTTCTAAATCACAGTAAAATACTTTAACTTTTGAAATAACCAATCAATACACCAGTTTATCTTGTAAAGGGATGAAATATAGCAGAGTTAAAAGATAAAACAAACTGGAATATTTCAGTTGCCACCTAAATTATCTAATACCACACTGCGGGCTGCTGTTCCCAATGGTTTGTGGCCAACTTTGTGCTGACGTCAGAGGAGCTTTTCAGTATTTTCTGTGATATTCATAAGTGTTACCATTTGATTGTTTCATCCCATACTGGATCCATAACATGCCTATTCAATGATTCAATGATTCTTATCCTCTGATTTTGTCCTGTTTCACAGTATCAGAATTATACCATAGTTGACAGAGACCATTTAACAGCTCTACAAACTTTGTCACAAAAAGTGCAACTTCTTTTTGTTTGCTCTGTTATTGTTATGTGGAATAAGTACTGAGTTTTTGAGATGATAACCCAGGCTGTGTGAACAATTTGAAGCTGAATACTGAAGGAAATGACACGATCCAAAAGATTTCTCATCTCGGTTTAATTATTTTTTTTCTCAATGCTCATACAATTGGAAAGATATTAAGAACCTGGAAATCAGAAAAGTTACCCATGCTGGGAACTTTGCTTTGCTTTTTGAAAGTTTGCAACTCTTGAGTCACGTTCATAGATAATCCACAGCATATCTTTTAAACTGATGGAGTTTAGTACTTACTGCCTGAAGTCTGGCTGCTGATTTTCACCTTTCTATTCACATTCTCAGTTCTGTGCTATCGTATATCACGATTACACACTTACACTCTACACTTTCCTTCTCCCCCCCCCAAAGTTATTGTTTTCCAGTCAGTAGTTTTGCAATATAGCAGGCATTACTTATCAAGTGATGTGATAGTTCAGTTGCCATTTCAATGTTCTCAGTACTTTTCATTGCCATGTTTTGCAATAAATTCTGTGTGATTCTCCATAAATGTTTTTTTTTTTGTATGAATGAGCTTATGAAGACATCTATCAAGTTCAGTAAAGGAAAAAAAAAACAAACGTTCGTTTGCTTTTTTTTTTTTTTCCTGTGTCATCAGGCATAACCATGGTTCCCATCACCAGAGTTAAGATATAAAACTAAATCATCCAATTACAATGTATGCACTGAAGTTGGAACAGCTTTCACTGATACTGAATTTGTGATTTATCTGTTGCTCTGCTCTTTTCAAGATGGCGAAGCACATTTTCAGAGTGAAATGAAAAGATGACTGATGATTCTTAAATGTTGTCCTCCTATGTACAAATGTTTTCCATAAAAAAAAAAAATGGCCCCAAAAAAAACAATAGAAAACAAAACAAGCTGTCAGCTCATTGTGTCTGTGGACATTTGCTGTTGTTGTTTTGGGTATGTGTCACTTACCATAGATGAACAAGTATTAAAAAATATGCAGAACAAGTTACCAGAGAGCTGAAGTTTTGTTGACCAGTAAAATTGTGATTTTGAGGCTGAAGGTGAAAGGAAAAGATAACCCAAGAGTTGAAAGTAAAAACAATTGAATCTCGTGTGAAAATACTTTTCGTTTATGAGGATGTAACTGCTGCGGAAGAAAAGACGAGGACTGTTTTATTCCATAGCTGTAGCTGACCACATTTTGTCTGTTTGTCTTCTTCAGTATATATAATAAATATAAATATAATTATATATATATAATTGTATGGTCATATTATAACCAGTTAGCCACATGATAAAATGACATTTAGTATCCAAGAACTGTGTGTGTTAGTTAGCCCGATATGTGTCAGATGTTACTAATGTTCTCATTCATTCTAGAGTTGTCATTTCAAGGACTGTGCCAAGCTTGTCCTGGACCTATTGATGCAATGTGTCTGCAGTTGCTCATTTGTTATTTATTGGACTGTGCATATTTTCCCTTTTGTTCCTGAAAAAAAAAAAAAAAAAATCACATAGAGAGTTGTTTCACTGGCCTTCAACTGGATGAAAACTATTAAAAAAATATACATTGAAAAAAAAAAAAATGAAGAAGACAGAGATGTTTCACTGTATGGCACTCATATTTTCTTGTTGTTTCATAATTTTGGAGTGGAACACAATAATGAAATAGATATGTTTTGTAGTGCATTTCATATATCATTGCATTAGATAGTATTACTATCAAGCTCATTATTAGCATTGTATGTATGTATGTATGTATGTATGTATGTATGTATGTATGTATGTATGTATGTATATTATATATATGTGTGTGTGTGTGTGTGTGGTTTGTTTACTTTAAGAAAAAAAAAGATTGCATGTGTACTCTCTGACACTAGTTTGTTCAGAAGAGATATGAATGTGATGTGGGCTGTATGTAGAGTGTGAATTTTGACTAAGAATCCCAGCAGTTTGGTTTTCCGGTTGAGTGTTCTTGTCTTGTATGGCATACCAAAAAGAGATAAAAACTGAACACAAACATTGAAAAAAAAAAAAAAAGACATGGAGCAAGACCAGCATATCATTATTGTATTTTTTTTTTTTTCTGCAAATGTATAAATCTTCAGGAATTACAGAAAAGGCTTTAAGCAACATATACTATTTGAAAACTGCAATCAATACCGATGTCAGTTTCAAGATCAAAGTTCTGTGATCATTAGATCACACAACAGCTAAAGATAGGGACTATTTGAGATGAAGAGTGTGTAGAAACTTGGAAAACTGAGAATATTTGCTGTGTAATGAAAGGAACAATTTTTGATTAATTAATAAAAAGATCTCACATGATCTGAGAAATCTGAAGCAAGATATGAAATTTATGGTTATTATTATATTTGTTTAGAAATAGAAAATGTGATCCTCTGAATAGTATGACATTTTTCTTCAGAGTTGCCTAGATTGTGAGATATCAGTGTATCACTACAAGCATGGCCTGACATGGCTAGATGTATTTAAGCGTGATGTCAGAGTGTGAGTGTGATGAGATAAAGTTTGCAATGTTGTGAAGGCAGTGAGTAACTTTTATATCCTTACAGTCCATGATGCTAGCTCTAAATCTTCAATGTTCCAGTCAGCATCAATGTTGTGGCACTTATAGCTGATTTATTACCATCTTATTTCCATTATTTGTATAGATTTCAAAACTTGATTAAAATCATACGCAATTTTCCATGTGTTTGTTTTGTTTTATATCATCATTGAAATTTTACTTTATCTTTGATTGATATGAGTAGGACACAGGTCATTACATTCACATTATACATCTGTAGTAAAAAAAACATCTAGTAGTTTCATATACTTAGAAAGTGTTGAACATATAAAGTCTAGAATTTAGGTGCAAAGAATTAAATGATTAAAATCATAAAATGAATTACCACTTAACTCTAAATGAATCAGTGAAAAAGATCTGTTATTGCCTCTGGTCTGAATATGTCTTAATTAACAAATCAGATTCAATGCATGGATGATACATCCGGATCAATGATATGCCCACTGCATGTTAATTTATTCCTGTCTGATACAAACAACTAATGGCTTTGTATTTTTTCCGCTCTAACTGGTTATATTTGAAATATGACCAGTAATAGAAGTCCCTCAACTGCATGACCACCATTAAACTGCTTTTGCCCATCACAATCCATGAAAAAAGATAATAAATAAGATATGCATCTGCAGTAACAGATCTGCTATCAATACTATCATCCACATCTGACCTCAGTGCGGTGGAATCTGGCACTCCTGCATCGGCCTTGCCAGCCACTCAGTGTGCTGTCCAGGATGCGTTGCTGTGACATAGCTAATTCTATTTACTAGGGTGCATCTATGGGTGATACTGAACAACAGAGGCCTGCTTGTAATGGAATATCTTCCCAATTTTTCTGTCACAATAAAAGCATAGACGCATGCGTTATGCACTTTGTGTTTAATGTTTACAAGGATATACCACAGTAAACCTCAGCCACATAGAATAGTCTGTTTTTATGATTATCAACATGCTGTGTGTAAGTATAATATTTAGAGATCTCTATGATCACAAAGAATGGCAAGAGTTTACATGCCCAACTCTTGATTCACTTTGGCATACATGTATCTGTATTATATATACATATTGAAAGAAAATTACTTTGTTCTGTTTTGCATGCTCAAGGCCCGCAACAAATACTAGGCCCGCAACAAATATTATATAATGATGAAATGGTGACAGTTGTAGAATATGTGCATTTATGTTGGATTTCTTGGCAAATCTGACTGAAAACCAGAAACATTCTTCAGCATAGGGCAAACAAAGGATGTAGGCCTACATCTCATGTATTTTGACAAGAAGAGGGATAAAACAATGAGATGTACACAACAAAACTAAGCAAAACAAACAAACAAACAACAAATAAACAAACATATCATTGCTTTTATTGTCTGTCACAATTCTTTTTTTTTTTTCTCTCTTCTAAACCCATGCACAAGTAATCACACAAACTTGAGGATGATCACATTTCTTTAGTAATTCACTACTTCAGTACAGGTAAATGTACATGGCAAACTGGTGAAGGAGAGAAATTGATTTAATAAAGTCTTGAAAAGAAGTTGATGACAGTGCGTCATAACGACAATTACTGACAAACCATTTGTCCATATATTTTACTGCATATTAATCTTTAAACTTCAGTCTATCGTTATAATTCTCTCCTATACCTCTTTGACAGTTATATGTTTTTTTCCCAAGAACCTTCTTCACGTCTCACAAAAGTCCACAAGTGAATAAAGTGTCTCCAGTGAGTCCAAGACACCTTAGCTAATATCTTGCACAGGAAATCATCAGTTTTGTCCCAGAGAACACATATAACGCATATTAATTTTAAAATTTTGTTTGTGTGTGCAGACAATATATTTTTTTTTTACTATGAAGGATTATGAGACAAAACTCCAAATTAATACAATACCCGTGGAAAATTTTCATCAAACATATCTCCTGCAAAGATTTTCCATGATCCAAGTAAACTTTACAAATATGTTCATGTTCAATGGCTCTAATGCCAAGTGTGAAAGTAAACACTTACAAACACCTTCATTATATACATTGAGAAGATGCAAAGTCACAAAATTGTTCATGTACAAGTGCATAAAAACAGACAAAATCATAAACATAGCATTAAGAGGAAATAAACATTGAAATTAATACTGATGGTATGATCACAGGTGCAATTTGAATCTTTGCAAAGCAGGTCATAAGCTACTTAAAAAAAAAACAAAGCGACATGAACTATCATCATTAAAGAGATTAATAGATTTGATAAAAAAAATTACCACTGATCAATAAATCATGACAAAAGGACAGAACTAAACAAATCACTAGAACTGGTCAAAACTTAGAATGCTGATGTTTTGAAATGCTTCTGTTTCAAATACAGTGGAGTACGCTTAAGATAAACCTCTCGGGACCGAGTCAACAAGTTTATTTTAAGCAAGGTTTATCTTAACCATTTTCAAGAGAA
>JBCEWB010000015.1:3563268-3575436 GCA_039654565.1 Peronia peronii | reverse complement strand
TTGCTCCTGTCTTCCGTCCCGCTTTCTTTCCTCTCTTCTTCTTGACATGTAAACGTATCTTACCGTGTTTGGCACAATATTGTCGTGATCGTGCTGATATGCTGTTAAACTCCAATCCAAATAAGCAAAAAACAAATTTACTTATTGACTTAACCATTCGCTCACTGACTCATTTACTTACTCATTTACTCACTCACTCTGCTATCTCCTTCTCTCATCCACTCCCTTACTTATTCTCTCACTCACTCACTCACCATTTCACTCACTCATTCACCTACTCACTCACTCACTCACTCACTCAGTCACATTCCACTTGCTCACAAACTGCATTCATTCACTCTTTTCCTCCTTCACTCTGCCTTCCGTTCTCTATCATTTACTTTTTTTTCTATCCACTCACCTTTTTTTTTATCTTTCTCTCTCTCTCTCTCTCTCCTTCCCTGCCCGCCCTTCATTCTCTTATATTTTATTCTCTTTTTCATCCAATCTCTTTGCCTCATCTGTCTTTTTCGCCTTTGTCTATCTGTTCAGTAATTCTTGTCAGTCTGTCTTCCAAACTCGACAAACAGATGCACAAGTTCATCAAAATCCTCACCATGCAAACGATCCTCCTAGAGATGATGTCTGTCTATACAGGCAGTGACGACATTATTCTCTTCGTAGAAGGTCCGGTTAGTTCCACGGGAAATAACTGCGGTTTTACAAAATGAGTAGTCATTATTTTTCTGATAACTTCCCTTTACATATAATTCACCGCCAGCGCCCATGACATTTACCTGTATTTTGTAGAATAATTATATAAATAATTATGAGTGTTCTACTATAAAACTCATGGAAGTCCCATGGACGACATATATTAATATATATGAACAAATTTAAAGGAAAAATATCTGATCGAGGAAAATAACAAAAAAAACAAAAGCAAAAAACCACCAAAAACAAAACAAAAACAAAACAAAACAAAACAAAAATAGTTTTCATGGCTCAGAAATCCATGCAAATTTCGAGAGAAATCCCTTTGAAAGCAAAGTCATTGAGGAAAAGGCGAGTCTAAAAGAAATACACGCTTGCTACATGTATCATGCATATAATTCATTTATTGTGAATGTATAATAAAATGTTCTTCCGTGAAAGACATTCCATGGCAAATAAGGACAGCGTTCAAGAGGTGGTTTCTATTTCGCACACAAAGTTCGTTATATTTGCCCACTGGCTGAGAGTTTTTCAATGAGAAATCCTTTTATATCATCAAATTCTGATTTGTCACCACTGTACTTTGATACAGGAGGCTCGGTGCTTCACTAACACCAATAGTGAAAACTTATCATTATCATCCTCCGTTGGCCTTACTTGTTGTCAACTCAGCGTATATGTGTGTGCGTCTGTGTGTCTCTGTCTGTGTGCGTGTTAGCTAGCTAGTTAGTTAGTTACTTAGTCAGTCAATTAGTTAGTCAGTCAGTCAGTCAGTCAGTCAGTCAGTTAGTTAGTTAGTTAGTTAGTTATTTAGTAGTTAGTTAGTTAATCAGTCAGTTAGTTTATTTGTTTGTTTGTTTATTTGTTTGTTTGATTGTTTGTTTGTTTTTTGTTGTTGTTTTTGTTTTGTTCGAATTTACATCTTAATAAGTACTTCTCCTCGCTACTCGTCCATATACCTATACAGACTACTAAGGTCGATTTCATGTTTTCCTCTTCTAATGCTTGGCTCGTTCTGCATAGATCTATGTTTCGAGCTTTCCATTGAGGATCAACAATTTCACAAATTTCTAGTACTGTTTAAAAGATTAATGAACTTCAATTTAAATTTCTTTACTTAAATATTATTATAAAACCATTTTGTGTACATTTCCATGAGGTGCAGAGTGAGTCAGCATTTTAGAATACAAAACATTTTTTTTTTTAATTGTTGTATTCCAAATGATTTATTACTTTAAATCTTAAATATATACTGATATATTGATATTACAATAACAAAAACAAAATGGAAAAAAACAGAAGCGGGCTCAGACACAATACTATTGTTTTGTTTTAATTAATTAATTAATTAATTAATTAATTAATTAATTATGTACTTATTTATTTTTATTCATTTATTATTTTACTTATGTATTCATTTATTTGTGTAGTTATTTAAATGTGCTTATATTTATTTATTTGTGTATTTATCTGTTTGTTTATTTATTTTCAAACAACTGGAGGAGACTGTGTGTGGAGTAAGGGTGCAGATATAATTCTTGATAGTGACCCAGTGAACTGATAGTCCAGTGACTCAAAATTGGTAAATGTAATACTGTCATTATTTCATTTGTTCTGTATTTTATCGTTCACAGAACAAGCAACGGCAAGCGCCCGAAAAGTTCCTCCCGCTCTTCAAACAACCGGCGGCAAAAGGCAAAGATCAAACTTGAAGGGACGTCTATGATTTCCAACGGGTAAGAGTTCCTTTATCTCTTCTTGAACCATAGGATTTTTTTTTTTTTTTAAACTTCGAATCATCTATATTTCCGTTTCTACACCTTTAGTCTCAAACACTTTGTCCCACAAACTCGAAAAACCATGAAAGTCTGTCTTTTCCAGCTTTTTAGAATACAGGATGGAAAATGTCGGTTAGTGAGTAATCAAATCAGCTAAACTCTGAAACTGAAAATCTGCCTTTTCCAACGTTTAAAAATACAGGATGGGAAATGTGAGTAACTTACTCAACTAAACTCTGAAACCAAAGCAGACAGACAGTCCAATCTGGTGCATCTCAAAACTTGGAATGTCGTCTTTCTACTCCACCTTAAACTATTAAAGGCTCTTGCCTGGGAATATTGATACGCCGATTCAATAGCAATCCTTTTCGGTCAAGTGTTTTCAAATTAGTTTTCATCTAGCCTCTGTGCCATCAGACTGCAAGTGAGTATCTTCAGTTAGTTTCCTTGAAATCTGAGACCAGAAGAGACAAAAAGTCAGACTCGGCGCCATTTGAAATCTTAAAATGTCACAAGACCAGATAAAATCAGTCAGAAGTCTTGTTTGTTTGTGTTGGGGTTTATCGGCATATCAGCACGATCACTGCTATAGTGTGCCAAATACGGTATTTACGTTTACACATCAAAAAGGAGAGAGGAAAGAGAGCGGGACAGAAGACAGGAGCAAGGAGAGAGAGAAGAGATGTCACCTCTGGAACGTCGAGGATGACATTTTATGGGTGACATCCAAACCGATAGCAGGCTTTCACCGCCTGCAGGTGGGAGCAAAGAACCTAGTTATATATCCCGAGTCCCCGCGGGAGATCCGTCAGAAGCCAACAAGGGAGAAAACATTGAGAAAACTGAATTTTATTGGCCACGAGGTCACAAGAATTGACTTTGAATGTGTACATATTGGTACATAAAAGCTGTCGCTAAATACTTTTTTCACTAAAACAGAGTCCACCCAGTTCCTCTTTCAATGACAGCAATGACACTCCACATATGAAAACTTTGACATCAGATCCATTGCACCTGATCGTGTGACAAATGAATGTTGTAGTTCATCTGCACTACAAAGTATTAGAAACTCATGTCTTGATGTATAAAATACAGTCAGCCAATTTGAATCTGTGTTGGTCAAGGAGATAGTTAAAATCTTAAAATACATGACGTGAAAAAAAAAAAAAAGCACAACAATTACCTCCTCTGTATAAGCATTAGAAAGAAGAAAAAAAATTCAATTTTCTCTTGTCATTTAAAATGTGAGTAACAGATAAATCTTCACAAAATTCGCGATATGATGAAAATATCTTCTTCTCACTGTGATTTTCTTTTCATATTTTTTCTTACACTTGTATAAAATAAGAGTTAAAGTGATTGATATGTCTAGTGTACTTCGCAAAGGAAAGAACTTGGCTGGCTGGACAAATGGCTCATTCAGAGTTGATATAGGTGGAAGAATTTCTTATACAATTTTTTTTAATGTACAAGTTTGTATACCTATCGGTCAAGGAGACAGTCTTGATAAAGATTGTCCAAGTACAGTGGCCTGAAAAATATCAAGAATGAAGAATGCGGAGAAAAGACCAGCCGTTGCTCGGACTCCAAGAGTCAGATAGATACTAGGTAGGCGTTATATCACAGATGGATCTGCAGGAGTCACAAATGTCTTCTTGTGGCTCAGATTGCAAGATTCGAGTAATAGCTACCATCGATAGCAAAGCGTCTGCAAGCGTTAGCAAAGCGTCTTCATTGCTTTTACTACAGTAGTCAAATAGAAACTGTTACCAACAAGTTCCACTGAGAGGAACAGAGGTGCTATTGTTAAGTTAACAGGGCTGGCATACTACTACATCTTTAGTCAGTCCGTACAAGTGCCGGTAGTCGGTATCCAGCACTCTCAGATATTGTACATGCATGTAACCTATGACCACAGATCGTCATACTTTTCTCTGCTGCACTTCCGGTTTGAAGAGAAAAAACAAAACAAAAACAAAAAATCAAACAAAAAGCAAAAACAAAACAAAGCAGAAACCATGGTGAATTGCTGCATTCCGCTATGCTCCATCAAGAGAGCGAAATGCCATAGTTTATCTTGGTAATCCTACCCTAACATCATAGAAGTCAAGATGCGATAAATAGTGAAGATCAGGCCTAATGGCAGACCAAATTTTAAGTTAGATTAAGTCATTTTGAGAACCTAGAAGTATAGATTTGTAAAAATAACTTAAACGCTAGTCTTGCCTCGGAAGGTTAATCAAGAGTCCGTGCAGGTGGTCCACTGCTGTATTTGTAAGTAGGCGTACTATTGTTATAATTGTCCATCTTGTAAAGAGTCGGTTTGGTGCTAGTTTACTGCCCACGCTGCGATATTCCGAATAATTTCATTTCGCTTCATTTCTTTTTCTTTTTTTTTTTTTTTTTGCCCAAGGCATGTGTATATGAGAGGGTAGGGCTGTTGGGGGACCACCGGGGACATCTGTCCCGGTCTTCAGTTAATCAATCTCAGTGTGGTAGCCAGAGGGGGCCGGTTTTCTTCCTTGATGTTATCCTCCTTCGTTTGTTGTTGTTGTTGTTGCTGTTCTTGTTGTTGTTGTCTTTTCCTCTTTCTCATCCTCTTCTTCTTCCTAGTGAAATGCTTTGTGTGGTCAATTTTGCAAGGTTTGTCGATCTTGTGGCATGGCCTTGCCAATTATGAAGGATATCGATAGATATAGATTTAGATACCGATAAACTGGTAAAGGAGTGGGAAAAGGAGGAGACAGGGGGAAGAGGAACATTATTTATTAATATTATCATGTTACCAACATGGAATGAACTATTCGAGTCTACTATAGTTTGGAAGTAGATTTCAAACAACAGGACAGTTCGTCGTGGAACTAACGATTTACTATTTAGCTGGGCTGGGCTGGAATAGGACACAAAATGGAGATGCGCTCTAGGGGGCAAACAATTCTCGATCTGTCATTGTAAATTGGCGATGCAGTTTATAATTGACATATTATTACTATAATTACTAATGTCTACGTCATGTAGGCTAAATAACACAGTCCGTTCAACGTTGGCTCTGTTGAGTCCACCATAGATGTACTAAAAATATTTTTAGTAGGCTTACATCTATGGAGCCCACAGACTAAGAATGTTATATTATCTTAGTCTGTGGCTGAGCCTGCGAAAGGCTGCAGTACTCTATTCCACTTGCTCGCAGTGGCTAAATTGACGAAGGTCAACCCAGTATTATTGCCGCTATATTTATTATTATTATAATCATTATTTTGTGGATCATGTCGGCTTTAAATACGTGGGCAGTTTGGTAAAAAGATGTTTTTGGGTAGAAATGTCGGAGTTTAACCGTTTTCACAGCAGAACAGAGACATTATTCTTTTGAGAAGTTAGTTCAAATTGACAAGTGTAGGCCTAGTAGCTGTAACTTCTGCCCCTGATAGAAAGCAATGTACAATCGAAGTCCTGTTTGGCTGTAAACAGTTGATTACAATTCAGCGGTTGTGCCAGCTAAAGACACAACCTAGTGAATACAGAAAGGTGCTGAAGAAGTTAAAATAAAAAAAAATAATTAAAAAACAACGGGCAGCGGCATCTCCGCCCACTCTTCACCTGATTTTTAATTGCCATGGGTTCTTTAACATGCGTAGCGGCGTACCAAGGGACCGTGCTTCGAAATTCTGTATTTTCTCCTCAAGGAAGCAATTGGGCCATTGTCTTAAAAAAAAAAAAAAAAAGAAGCAGGTGCCAGTTCTATTTTTTCCGTTCTCCCGGTAGGATATGAACCCGGAACATAGGCAGACGCCCAAGCCCTCTCGATCACGAGGTCATTCTGTGTTTGCTTGGCGCTACAGGACAAACATAGTGAATATTAGATGGTTGTTTTTCCTTAAGCCTTTCAATCCTAAAAAACTAGGATTATCTCGGCTTTAAGTGGCTGCCTGTTTTTGCTCAGAATTTTTGTGGGTAGAAATTTGCAATTTGGAAATTTTGCCCGGACAGCGGCACACAGCCTACCCTTCATCGATTTTGAACTGCCATGGGTTCTTTAACGTGCGTAACGTACATATGGGACCTCCGAAATATATTCCCTCTTATCCGAGAAGGCTAGACGTCGGGCTTCCCTACCCAGAGGAAGCCAAAAATGCGGGTTTTTCTATCTTCCTGTCCTTCCATCCCCTGAAGGAGGACCCGCGAGTCGATCCCAGCAACAACCTCAGCGACATGATCTGTTTTCACCATGAAGCAGACGCCAAACCATAAAGCCACGGTGACTCCCGTGAATATCAGAGAATTGCAGAGACATATTATAAACATTTACCTTTTTTTTTGGCCGATACAACAATGAAATTGGCGTCATAGATGTCGTCTTCTTGCTGTTGGTTTTGCTGTCTTTGTATTTTTTTTTATTGTTTATGCTTTTTAATTAATTTTTTTTACGTCGTTATTCTTATGATATGTTTTTTTACAGTAGGCTTAGATAGTGTTCTTCACCTGACACTTATAGCCCATCCGCCACTTCATGATTTACGCTATAATTCCTCACACACAGCGACAATGCAGAGGAACGCAAGGCCATGCCACACCTAGGCTATGAGGTCGTCGACCTGGGCAACCTTCACCCGCTGGCACCAGTCAGAAAACATCCAAATGGCTTCAGCCAGCCACAAAGGCAAAGTATAGAGAAATGACCCATCATGCATCAGTTGCTACGGACGAGTACCGCTGAGATCTATTTCTATTCAGGTTTTTTGGTTTTTTTTTTTAAACAAAAGTAAACTGAATTACAACAATATATTGTCCGTTTTCTGATGGTTCATTCATTTATTTTAGGATCTTCTACATGTATTGCCGTCATCGAAATTGAGGCAAAATACCTGTGCTTGTAGAAGAAGACTAGTGTCTGGGATAAACGAGTGGGAACCAATATTTCAGGAAAAAAGACAGTGCCAGAGAGAGAACGAGAGAGAGAGAGAGGAGAGAGAGAGACAGACAGACAGACAGAGAGAGGCGCAAGGCCGCGCGGCCGGTCTTGCAGAGGCAGGCCGAGAACATGAGGTAGCCTATCCGTAGCTAGGCATGCACGCTGCGGCCCGAGGCGGGTCTCGTTTTCAGTGGAGCCGGTAGGTTTGCGACCGTTAATACCACGTTGGATCATGGTTCATGCTGACATGGAAAAACCGATTATTCTTTTGGCGGGGATTTTTAAATTTCTTTCTTTCTTTAATTTTTGTGTAGTATTGAAAGAATTTATCACCACACTGGATGTCGAAAATAACTTAATCGGAGATTAATAATCGTGGAAGTATGAGTCATTTATGATATTCTGAGAAAAGCTATCTTACAAGCGTTAACCACAGACAACAAGAAAAATATTCGTAGTCTACTCGACAAGGTTTGACACACTTTTTAAACAGTGATAAATTTAAAGGATTTTTTACCAGACGACAGTTGAATGCTATAAAAAATTTAGAAATCGCAACTTCGTTCTAATCACCGAGTAAACACTTCCCGTAAGTCAATAACAGGAAGATTTTAATATGAACAATTCGCCATAAATCTGGCCAAAGAACTGCATTGTGGGACTTCACACACTTACCGTCCGCCATTTTCGTTGCGTTCAGTGTATGTTTGTGGTGTCTTGTACGTCCTTTGTTTACACGTGGAAGATAGGTGAGTCGTTGGCAATGAAATAAATTGATGTATAGACTTTGTTTTGTTATAATTTAACATTGAGTATATATCTATTGTGATATTTCCAATGCTTGAGACCTCTTTGCATCGAACATCTACGACCATGCTCTGGCCTTGCTGACCTGCGCGCGTGGTCACCTGCGGGGCAGATCTTCCAAGGCCTACGACCACGGAGATATGTTAGAGTCTAGATTTAGATCTATGTCTATAGTATACCATAACAGTGATACTTGATTCACGGGTGTTGAGACTTAAGTGGTCTTTTTCTCTAAAGTTTGATTGCTTACAGTGAAAGAAAATTCCGACGAACAACGAACACGATCATTCAGATCAACCCCCTGGATCTAGAAGACCAGTAGGCTATTAGTGGTTTCCAGTGACAGGGAAACCATGTCGTAAGCCAAGGGCCTTTTTTTCTTTGACCCTGGGGCACTACCTTCTCACTGCGGTCCCGGTAAATGGCATAGGCCTGTATCGATACAGTGATTATTGCCAAGGCGATCTAGATCTACACATCGATTACTGCAAAATGAACTGGACCAACCCCTGGCCCTAACCTGCTGTGCATACCACCGAGGCAGTAATCGCAGTATCGATATATGCCATTTGTACCGGGACCACAGTGAGAAGGTGGTGCCGACCCCGGTCTCAAGATCCATAGATCTAGGCCTAGGGCAGGGTCTAGATCCAGATATAGATCTAGATTTGACACACAACTCGATCATTTATATCTCTATCTAGAGCTTCTAGATCTAGATCTAGAAATCTAGATCTAATAGTGATCTATATCAAAGCAGGACCCGGGTATAACTATGATTTAGATGCTGTAGTGTATAGTTTGGCTACTTGTTCACATCTTGAATAGTCTAAAGGACTGGAGACAGGGTGATCAGACAAGAGTGTCTTTGCGATATTACAACAGGACTTGCTCACTTGGGATCTTGTTCCCTGTCCCACCTGTGTACAGGGCCCCTCCAGCATCCCCCCCCCACCCCCACCCCAATTTTCTCTCGATTCTCACTCCCTTTAGACTGCCCTATCACAACCCTACTACTCTGTTGATTGTTGGTAATGAAACTCGTTTAAATGTTAAGTGAAAGAGAGTGGGTTGATTGGAAGAAGGGAACATTTGTCAGTGTGATTAAGTCAGAGAGATAGATCTAGATTTTGGCTGACTTGTGATCATTAAATGGAGCGAACACCCATCTCTGTTTGCACCTACTGAAATTTGGTGTTGATCACTCACTTTTGCACCCTTTCTAATACCTTTTTTGGGTGGCCATTATGACTTTTCCATCCAGCATTCATTTCCATTAAAATAACCCCAAAAAGGGTACGAAATGAATGTGCGTTGAATTTTCTTTCACTCAATACTGATTATATTTAATCCTACGAAAAATGACGAGCTGTCTAAAGAGTATTTGGATTTGAATATTTAATGTCTGGACTGAGTTGGTTATGTTGTTTTTTTTTTAAATCACAGAGAAAAAAATGGCAAAAGTGATGAAAATGTAATTTAATATTTTCTGAATTAGTTAAAATCAGTCTTTTCATGGATGTGAAACATTTTCATGTGATATCCTTAGAAGATTAGATATACAGAAGTTCAAAATGGGATATGTGTTTATTGAAGAAAAAAAAATGTAAACCTGGCAGCAGCTGTGCAGGCTAGGTTTTGGATACCTCTGGGATGTCAAACTTCCGACTTTAGTCGGACTTTCAACTTTTTTGGTTGTCGCCGACTTACCTTCTATTGGCAGATCAATTGCCGAGTTGCCAAGGCAAGCGTGGTTATATAATAATTTCTGATGCAATACAAGTCTAGAACAATAGCAATGGAACCAGAAGTACAATAGAAATTCGTGCATTCTCCAGTCTAGAGTTGAACTGCTATTCGGTGGCTGCTTAATCCATTCAGTACCACATTGCCCGATAACTCCTGCAGGGTTCGTACAGTCTTTAAAAGTCCTTGAAAAGTCCTTAAATTTGGAAAATGTTGCCAAAGTCCTTGAAAAGATCCTATATTTTTGCACGGGTGGTCAGTTTCGTTCAGTGACCGGTTGTTAGAACAGGACTTTTTTTTTTTTTTTTTCTCACTTTTCCGCCTTCCAAATATGCCCAGTAGCCATTCCATATTTTACATTTGCTGTAAGTTCATTTCTTATCACATGCCCTGATGTTGATGATTTTCTTTGTTTCATTCACTACGGATCTAGCCTAGTCTAGGCCTGCAGGTCCAGTGCAATTTGATGGTGCCAGTTTTAGTTGTAATTCTGATGGATATTGCGGGGAATTAGCACAAATTATTGGTCTGGAAATTTCAGGCTTTGGACTCTAGCTGAAAAAATGAACTTTTTGATGATAAGACATGTCTTGCTGGCTGCCGATGTTTCTATACAATGGGAACGAAGAAAACGAAAATATGAATGTTTTGTGCACATGCCTGAAATGAGGATACGAATGGGCAACAGGCAACCTGGATTTATTTTGGGATCTCGAATCACGTTTACATACTCAAAAGATCTTGACCTAACATTGAGTCCAATGGTCGTTTGCCATTTGTTAACTGTAAATGGTCATCACTTGACAATCCCGTCATAAGTAGATCTTGATATACAAACAGAAAGAGAACGTGATCAAGATCTAGTCAGTAGGCGTATTGAGATCTCGTCAAGATCTTTGGCTCAGCATTCCACGCAGATCTACCAGGATGTAGGTTTATTGTAGTAAGAGTAGAGAAATAGATCGAGTAAATGTATTATAAGTAAGAGCTTTCTTTGTTATAGAAATAATAAGGTCATGACGTTATCTTGGTCATCAAGTTTTTACATAGACCTAGATCTACATTTTAGTTTACGAGATCTTTTGCTGCATATTTGTAGTTTTTGATCTACACGAAAATATACATATTATATAAAAGACAAAAAAAAAAGTACTTTTTGATGCAGGTGAGCAAGTAACAAATTGATGTACACAGATCTAGATCAGTGAGATTTAATGAATTGTAAAGTGTGGAGGCCAGCAGCATTTTAAATGATTTTTACTAAAGCCTCACTCTACCCGATGTATTAACTTAAAGATGAGTTAGATTTAGAAATATGCTATTTCCAGAGATAGCTTTCTCAGTACAGATCTGTGCATGTCAGACTATTGTCATTCTTAATTTATAGTCAGTCACAGTACAGATGTATTTAAATTGTATACCCAGTGTAAGTGCTGCAACACACTACCACTCACTCAGGTGAGGGTTTTGGCTTTGAAAGCAAACCGATTCTCATGTGTTGTGTAGAGTGTTTCAGCATCAGTAAAGCACAAATCCAGCCTGCGATCTGCAGTACCATCCATTGTTCCTGTATAGCCTACATTTAAATCTGTTCAGCAAATATCATTACACAGGTGTTAATATCTATGTGCATTTGAAGATATTTGGCTTCGGTCCTTATAAACAGTCGTCAAGTCCTTGAATTTTAAGGCATCTAGGGAGTGTGAACCCTGCTCCTGCTACCGATTCAGTACGCAACACCTGCTATGTATCATCTTTATTTTCGTTTTCTTTAGAAACGGATATCTGGCCCTTAATACGAGATCTAGTAGGAACATGATTTAGAGTACTCAAGGGAGGTCACTGCTGAATTTCGCCATGTTGGAACGATGCATTTGATTTTGATAGCTACGATCGTTTGGAGGTGACATTAAAAATTTTCGAACAGTCTGACAAAGATATGGTGTGCGACCATCACATTATGATGAAGTAACACAGGTTTTCGACATGAAATATGCAGCTGATAATAAATCAGGCAGATTAAAGGGGTAGTGCGTCACGGACACCCTATACTATTTGTTGTAAAATAATAAACTTCTAGTAGCCAAAATCATGTTTGCGGTGCTATTTTTGCAAAAACATCGCCGTTAATGTGTTTATTTTGCAAAATAAGACGGCCTGCGGTTCTGCGTTTTCTTTCGCCAGCTCGCTACGCCATTAGCGTGTGACGTCATGTTTTTCCGAGCATCTCTGTAC
>JBCEWB010000015.1:3535251-3556686 GCA_039654565.1 Peronia peronii | reverse complement strand
TGTTATGGTGAGCGAGATGCAAGATTGTGAAATACTCGTTTCAAAACACCCAAATGCACGGATCTCTAAGATTTTTCACCAGCCAGCAGGAGTGGTTTGGGGTACCTACATTATGATCACATTAATTGCTTCATTTAAGTAGAATTTTAAAAGAGTGATTTTTTACTATCAAGCCCCCTTAATTTAATTATTGCTTTTTTTTAATCAGCTGCCTGATTTTACAAATGATGAGACATGGATAGCCAATTGTTGGGACAATTTTAACATGTATTGTACTTTACCTTTTCAGGATGTGCTTTTGTCACGTTCGCCACAAGACAGTGTGCACAAAATGCTATTAAGAGCATGCATCATTCCCAAACAATGGAGGTGAGAGTTGAGAAACATTGATTTCAGTGGAATATATATTTTAAGACATTCATTTGTTGAGACACTGCATAGTAATTCCTGAAAATTGGAAACAGATGATGAAAGATAACTTTATATGTGTGTTTCTTATGATTCAGCCCTCCCCTCATGATTTTAGTAACATGGACAAGACAGTATAGTTAATAAAGTAAATGTACTGTTTTGCGTAAATGATCGTTTTGATGATCCACAAAGATATAAAGTGGAATTAATTTTTCTTCATTCCTAAGGGCTGTTCATCTCCCCTGGTTGTAAAATTTGCTGACACACAGAGGGAGAAGGAACAGAGGAAAGCCCAGCAGATGAATCAAAACATGTGGAATACGGGCTTCGGTGCGCTAGGGCCTCAGTACCTTGCAGTAAGTTTTTATTTCCTATTTATAGCAAAACTGCCCTGCAGCTGTAAGTAGTAACAGTGTTTAAACTGGTGTGTTATCAAACATCTATTGCATCTTATGTCTACAAAACAAGTTGCAGAATTCGACATTCTAAATGCTGTTTGGAAGAGGATTATACTATGCTCAGATCCTCGTCTCTTAGCTTCATTCTTCACTTCCAGGTTTGCCTGTAAACGGATGTTAGATCCAGCTTGATCAGTCTTGGAGTGTCTTTAGAAAAGGAATAAGCAGTGATCACTTTCTATTGCCAGTAGTAATTGCTTTCTGTTGACAGTAATATATTTTTTTTATTCATTAATTTTTTTCCAATATCTGTTTGTATCACTTTTTTAGTATCGAGCTTTTACCATGTTCAAGTGGTTGTGTCACTTTTATTTTTACAGCAGTTGTTGCAGCAGGTCGCCACAGGAAACATGGGAAATTTTAATAATCAGCAAGGAGGTGGTAAGAATTGTGAAACTGTTTTGTGTTTGGATAGTGGTTGACTAGTTTATGGCACTGCCCTCAGATAATGTTGCATATAATGTCTTCTTTAATTTTAACACTCTGGCAATGTTAGAAAAGGGAAAAAAAGTTTATATCATTCAGATAATGTTTATAAATTACAATAAATTGTTTATAGGAGGAAGAGCAATAAATTCTGCCAAACTTTTTTTTCTTTTTTTTTTAGTGACTTTTTGACTTTGTTTTTTCTTTTTGCTCATATAGTTTATATCGATATGATGTATGACAGCTATTTAATTTTTTTTTTTTTTTTAAAGAATAATTTTCTTGCCTTTTCTTGACAAATAGGTGGTATGGGACTAAATATGCAGCAGTTGATTGCTGCTGCTGCTGCAGCTGCTGGAAACAATCCAGGTAATTTTATTTTTATTTCATGTGTAGGAGTTATACAATAGCAGCAGTGTACAAGAGGTGAATTGGCTACAAACTATGAACTCTTCTGATCAGGTCTATCTCGTAGGGACCTTTTTCTTTGTTGTTGCAGTTTTGTGAAGCACATGTGATGTCTTTTAAACACGTGAATTGATTTTGTTTATTTTATATGCATTCTGAACTACAAATTTTGTTACACCTGTGCATGATGACCTAACAGCGCACAGGGAAATTCTTTCTTTTTTGAGGATGTTTCGGAAGAAAATGTACAACATATTGGGAATAACAACAATTTTCCTGAGACGGTTATCTTGTCCATTTTGTAAGGTCCAAACTCATTTCTGGTTGATTTCCTGACAAAGGGGTATTGTAATGTTTTTAAGTTTCATTATGAATGTCCATTACTTTCTTTTATATTTTTTCAATCGTTGATTTATGTTCAGTGTTTAGTGACCTTCCTTATAAAAATCAAAAAAATTTTCCAACATTTTGCACTTCAGTATTTTCACTCATTTGTTCAATAAAGTTACAATTTTTTGTGTGTGTACGTGTCCTTATTTTTATTTTTATTGGTTGCTTTATTTTTTAATAGATCATTTATATGTCTATACTTTTTACTTTGTTCTTCTATATCGTCATTGATTGCAAGTGGGCTTATAACCAGTTCAGTAACTAAATGGGTAGTTTTCATGTTAATATTTTTCACATGGAAACTGGCATGCAGTTGTAGCCCTTACACTCAAATTTGTACTAAAATCTCAGCTTTTGGAGAGAATTATTGTTGTAGACTCTTGGTAGCGATGCATGTGATTATGTGTAAATGTTGTCATCCAATTTATTTATGCTGTTTGTGAAGTCCTGGGTTTGCTTTTCTTTGTATAGTTTCAAGTGGAAATATTATTCGCCAAGATGCACTGAAACTTTTTGGTGTTTTACAGAGAAATTGTAAAACATGCATCAGCTCTAGAAATCTATAAATGTGGATATAAATGGTTTGAAGATAAGTGCTGAATGTTGAGAGTTGTAATGGGCCCCCAGATCCACAATTAATGAACAGATGTAAACTTCCTGCCCAAAGCGTAATCTCACAAATATATGGTCCATTTGTTTCACTTGACAGTGTTCATATAGCCTCTATTTTCATTGTCACAATCATTTTGCTCATCTCACTTTATCAAGTGGGAGATTTCTTTCTCTATATCAATGGTCTTTGTTGGTTGTCCAAGAGAAGTGAATGGTTCCCAGTTTAATGTATGTAGTGCTACTGAATAAAAATGAAATGCAGTATCTTTGTGGGCCTTTTATTGAAGCAGTTCACCAGTGCCCTCAACTTGGTCAGCTGACTTGGTTAAGCTTGAAACGTTTATACTTTAATGGAAATTGCTAATTATTGCATAATTTTTTTCATTGCCTATAAACATTTTTTTTACTCTTAAAATAATTTATCACTGCAACATATGATCATATTAGTCTGTTATTTTCATCATTACTAGCTTACACATGTTGATTTTCAGCCCTTGAAAATGGCAGACTTTGTTTTCATTGTTTGAAGATTATTACTGTCATCTGGAAGCTTCAGTGCTCATTTGTTAGTTTAGAATAGGCTTTTTGTCTTGATTTTTTTCATAGGACATTAGAAAAAATATATATATAAAGCTGTGCTGCAGCTGATCAGTAAAATACAGCCCATTGTTTGACTCTTAATTTCGCGGCAGCTCTCCTTGCGGCGTTGGCCAGTTTGGGCACCATGGCAAACAACGCAGGCAACCAGCAGGGCATGAACACCGGGGGCAATAACAACCAAGGTGGGCTTCGTGCTAAAATCATGCTTGTTGTTTTTTTCCCAGTGTTCTTTTTGGTTGTTTTTTTCTTTTTTTTTTTTTTTTTTTTTTTGTGTATGCGCGCGCGTGTGTACAAACTGCACATCTCATGTTAAATGCCTGGCGTTGAAAGAACTGTAGGAGTGTGACCTCAGTAAACACATGCCCTCTCGAACATGTAGTTACCAGTAGTTGAAGAGAGTTTTTTTTTTTTTTTTTTTTTACAGCTTTCAATTTGTAGTCTTATGGAATTGTTAATTGAAAATAGATTGTGTGCTTAATCATCTTCAAACAATGACATATTAAATTTCTAAAATTACAGGGTTGTAAATATCACAGCATGCAGTTTTGATTATGAAGAATGCGGAAGAAAGAAAGGTTTTTTTTTCTCCTGCAGTGTTTCTGTTTGGCTGTCTTATGTTGTTTGCTTGCTCTTTTCATTCATATCTGCTGTACTTCTTTGCTTCATTGTGTGTAATTTATTACTTTTTTTTTTCCTTTCCCTCCCCACCCTGTCATGCTTGTAATAGAATGTTTGAAATACATCTCACTTAGGTTTAAAGACCATTAAAACCAAAGTAATGTAACTGAGGTTACATAGCTCAAAACTGGTGTAGTATGCTTCATTGTCAAACATAAATAGCTTTGTGGTTTCACTGTAGCCAGATATAGCTTGTGTTTTCATTTTGAATAGTCCTGTAAGTCCTCCTGTATTTCATTGTTTGCCTGGAGCAATGTGCATGATGGGGTCATTAAACCAAGCATGTAATAATATAAGATTTCATTCATACTAGACAGTGTGTTTGGCTCATTGATAGAACGCTTTTCATCTGAGGAAAGGAATGTCATTCAGCATAACGATCTAATATCCTTGAATTTGAAAACGGACTTGGAAGATTTTTTTTTTTCAAAATTTTTTTATTTTTCCTAACAACTGATCTCTGGGTTAGCAAGTGCTTTGTTTTGATTATTGGTTGGTTGGTTCTTTTTTTTTTTTTTTTTTTTTCCTACTACTTTTAAACGGTATTCATAACTTTGATGCCACCTATCAGCATCCGTAAGGTATCTTTTAGTTTCGGCGTTTGGAGGGTGACATTCTCAGTTTAAAAACTCTTGAATATTTTCATTTCTAAATTTTTTTTTTTTTATGTATTGTATTTGTGAGTACAACGGCTATCAATAATTGTTACTCAAAAACATCAGAGAAAATGTCACTGCAACTCAGAATTCTGTTTCATTCTTTATTTCATAGCAAAATTGATCTCGGGCTCAGAATGAGAAATTATTATTAATAAAAACTATTGTGCTGAATTTATGTTAAAACACATGCTGGATAGAGATCTATAATTTCAATAAAACCAGGACTGGACATGGAAACGGAAGTTTTGATAAGGGCTCATTATTCTGGGCCAGTAAATTTCTTGTTTCTGCACGTCTACCATTTCCACAGATTCTTGATTGGAATCTGTAAGAGTTAGCAACTGTGTTAATAAAACTGGCCTCCATCCTCTTAATGGAATGTCAATATTATTGTGATCCATAGTGTGCTATTTTTGTTTTGTAATATGATGAAATGGAAGTGGGACCTTTGAATTGTATTTTTTAAAGGCATGGACTATGTCATATATGCCATTTGAATTCAGTCAGATCATTGAGTAGGTGAACTGTTACATGGGGGGGGGAAAAATTATTCTTTAAAAAACGTATCTGAAAATTAAGATTTCCACCCACCAAACCATCACTGGTGCTACCAAGGTTGCCAACCCCCCTGGAAAAACCCGGGTTATCCCGGGTTTAAAGCGAAATCCCGGGCACCCCGAAAAGTACATGAAATCCTGGGTTTCTCATAAATTAAATAATAGCAACAAAGGAAAACACTGAATTGGCAAAACTACAAACTTTTTTGGCTTCGTCATGAGTAATCTCAGAGCGTAGCCTAGATACAGGTTTTTGATCAGGTTGTTAGTGTTACATTGGCAATCACAATCAGAGTTTTGCAGTATTCTTGCCGAGATTATGCACACGACGCGATTCCCAAGCCAGAACAATGGCGTTTGTGTAATGTTACGTCAGGTTACACCATTTCAAGGGGGCGGTGATGGCCAGTGTCGCCCCGAGTATCCCACCTGTCTAGATCTAAGCTAGATCTACCTGTCTAGTGCTGTGAGCATTGACTGGCATCTGATATAACCCAGCCTCCTCTCTAGATTTTGTCACTCCATATGGTGAAAAGTTGGGGGGAGGGGGGGATTTTATGCAGTCTTAGCCTATGTAACCGCCCCAGTGTCTACCGGGCTTGTGGGTTCCAGACTTCAAAGAATGAAAACCAACCGGCCGTCTACTCTATGGAACCTTACGATGTGCGGTAGGTTCGATGTCACACAGAGACAAGAACTAGCACAGATTTCTCATCTCCCACCCAACCCCACTCACCTTAGCATTACATCAAAACCATACATTTTTAGGACCATACAGAAACGTGAACGGAACAAAGATAATGGCTAATGTTATGCAGTATCCTTGATTGCTGTAATTATTGATCCCGATCGTTCTGGATTTCACCATAAATTCTCACTGGTTTTCATGTTGTACTTTCACTATATCATATTTTATATTGATACCATACATGATAGATCTAGACCAGATTATTCTGTGGTCGTTACTTTTACCCAACTATTAAATAGACCAAGGAATTAATTGTAAACAGTCACTGAATTTTTCTGTACATATTTTCTCGACTTTACTTTATTTAGAAATGCTGTGAATTTGAAAATATGTGTAAATAAGTGTGGTTAAATTCTTTGATTGGAAACTGCAAAACAAGTTTTAGCATCAGATTCTTCTTAGTACGTAAAAATCCCTGTTTTGAGTCGAAAATCCCTGGTTTTTTCAAGAGAAATCCCTAGTTCGACCATGGTGGGGTTGGCAACCCTGGTGCTACAGAAGTTTTTCTGACACTGTTGTGTTGACCTGATAAATCTTTCAAGGAAAATAATGCAAGAATCTTTATTCATCACAATCTTGTTACTCCAGCTTGTATTACTCTGTGAGTTGATGGGAGAAAGAATTTTGAAAATCCTTTCAAAGTTGATTTTTATCGCAAAAAAAAAAAAAAAAATGTATGCTGTTACCTCTTCCTATAAGATATCAAGACATTATTGTCTTTTTGTTTATTTGGTTTTTTTTTTGTTTCTTTTTTTTTGTTTCTGAATGTCGGTGAGCTTTTTTAATATCAGTGTGTAATTAATTGAACAAATGCAGAGCATAGCATGGTGGATTGTTTCGTTTGTTGGTACATATTTCAAAGCTTTTCCTAGTTCATTATAATCAGTTTTAGCACTAGTCTATTTTATCTTCATGCCAATCAGTTTTCTAGTGAAATCTTATCTTATAGTGATAAATTGCTTTATTTGCAGCTGTATTCTTTGACTCATATATCATTACTTCAGATATCCAATTTAGAAAGCTATCTGTTTTTGTTGTGAGCATGATATTTAGTGTCCATGTGCCAGGCTTTATTTTGTGATGTGAAATTGATCCTATGAACATTCCGATTTTTTAAAATCTTCACTAATGAAAGCAGATTGGGAATGAATGTTGAAACTGAGTTATTCAGATTTTCCTAAGATCTTTCTTTCAATTTCGTGGAATTATCAAGTACAAATTCCACAAACTTCAACCAGTCAGTACTGTGACCCACTGATGTTTTTTTTTTTTTTTTAAGGATGTTATTCATGTTTTTATAATTCCCACAAAACAACATGAATGTTTCGAGCTGTATTGTTGGCAATACTAACTGCTTTTAGCCAGATTCACAAGAACTCCAGCTATTGTTTCTAAGACCAAAAAAAATGTGTTACATATTTTGCAATATAATGGGAGTAAAAGCTCAGCAGTTTGATTTTTTTTTTTTTAAAACTCGTTTTACATCGTAAATGTCAGAAAAGCAGTATCTCTTTGCTGGCCTCTGACACTGGAAATTTTTTGTTCATTTGCAAAACTATGCCAAGCAGAGGTGACTGACTTTGCACGCAGTAAAGTTTGCTCAGACATTTATTACAACACTTTATGTATCAGTTTTGCAGTTGCTAAGGTCTTGGGTGTAGAGAGCTCACATGCGTAACCAGAGAAACTGCATGCTGGAAACCAAATTTGCACAAAATGGGGTTTGTCACAGTCATGCATCAAACCAGCAGCACATGGTCATTGCTCTATAATGATGGCATAAGTCAGATTTATGCAAAAATTAATACCATTAATAAAAAATATGCCAATAGAAATATGTATTAATGTAATTGAGTCATAATGGCATAACTCGTCAAATGACTTGCGCATAAGTTTTTTGAAGTTATCTGGGTAGTGTTGGAAGTGACGTTGTGTGATTACTGTAGAGCAGCGACATTCTATAGTCATAGATATCTGATAATAATCGCAAACTGTGCAGGTCCAACATTATGCAGTGTTATATTTTTTATCTTAAAATATCCCTTTGAAACCTTGTCCCATGCCTTTATAAGATGCAAATTTACTGGCAGGAAAACTATTTAAGCTATATCAAGGCCAGATGCCAGAGGGTTTCCAAGGGATATTTTGAGAAAAAAAATATAATGTGATGTAGTTTTGGACTTCCTTGGATTGTGACTGAAATTGTTTTGTTTTATTTTACGCATTCACTGCTGCATGCATCCTGCAAACCCAACTTATCCACTCGTGACTATGTGGACATACGTTATTCTATAGTGAGTCCAGCTGGAATAATAAATGAATCTCGTTTCATCCACGAATCAAACATAATTTGTCATCTTCAAGAGAGACGCAAGTTCAGGCAAAAAATTTCAACAATTGAATAACAGTACGAGCCTGGGCCTGCATCAGATATTTGGAACGTATAGAAACAGATGTTTCAGCAGTCTTCTTTTAATGTGCTAGATTTTTGTCAGAATTTGTACATAACTCAATTTCAAACCATTTCTGATCATTGTCACAGTTGTAGTTTAGAAAGAGATTACACTGAACTTTGCAGCCCAAATCCTTTTCACACCTTTCCCGTTTTTTCCCTTGTTTGAAAATATTATTGCTTGTAAATCTCAACAACATGGCATGGGTTAGAGGAAAACAGTAATTTGAAATGCACATGGAACACATAATTATGTAGACTGATTTAAGAAGAAGCACTCTATCTACATATATCATCAAAATGGTGACTATATAATTTGTGAAAGCGTTTTGTTGTGCTGCACAATATAGACCTCATGATATTATTGTAGAAATATTGAAGGAAAAACTTCTTAATCCCCTTATATCTGTTATATAGCTTGCATATTTTATTATTATTTTGTTTTTGCTTATTTTCTTCCTTTACTTTTATAGCAGGACACTTAATTGTAGTGGGCAGTTGAGACATTCATACATTGTTGCTAGGAAATTTTATTTGTGATTGCCCATCCACTGGCCATGTCCAGTATATAGATTTGCCCTTGGACAATGACGGCGGAAGAAGACCTAAAATTTAAAGAACTTTGTTTCTCTCCTCCAGGTGGAATGGGAACCTTTGGACAGATGAGCAATAGCGGAAGTTCTGGTGAGTAACCCTGTGAGAAATATTGGAATTTAGTATATCCATTGTTTTTTTAATAAGAACCAGGCTTTACCTTCATAAAGTGATGTCAGTAGAATGACAGAGTAATGAACTCTGACACAACCTGAAAGGAGAGAAATCCTGTCTTATTTTTCAATTTACAGTTTAAGCATACAAATTGCAAAAATTATGTGGGACATAAGATTATGTATTAATGGTATCAGGTTTGGAGACAGGTCATTTCTGAACAATTATGTACATGATGTGAAACTTTCTCCTGGTGTCCTATCATCTCCTGATGGTGCGTAATGTTTTGTGCTGTTCATGCTGCGAATGAAACTTCTTTTGTCCTGGTGTCCTGTCATCTCATGATTGTGAGTGTTTTGTGCTGTTCGTGCTGTGAATGAGATGTTAATGTCAAGTCCTGGATTTAGATGTGTCTAAAGGATGAAAATCCCTTAAAGTTGTAATCTTATTTTAGATCTTTTGACTTTTGATGTTGTTCAGTTTTACCTTGTAAGCCTTATCATTTCGCCTTTCATCTGTGAGCAGAAAATCAGTGGCTGTAACGCATTAGTTATATTTTTTTTTTCTTTATCATCATTTTTTTAATGTGGCTTTAAAAGCTATATACCTAATGCCACTTGAATGAATAGTAACATTTTTGTATTTTGAACAATTTTGTCATTTTTCTGGATAGCAATGATTTTGTCCTTCAAAATCATAAATACAAAACTGTTTGCTTCTGGAGTATGAATATTGGCTGAGCCTTTTAATTTAGCTTTTTTTCTTTTCTTTTCTTCTTTTTTCTTTTTCATCCATTTTTCAACTGTTTGAAGCTTTGCGGGGAAATCAGTTTGGTAAGAAATGAGAAGTTTTGTGTTAGATAATCTGTTGGTTTTGTCTCTCGTTTTTGTTTTGTTTGTTGATAGTGAATGCTTCGCTCACATTCATGGAGCAGATTATATATGGAACATGTCAAGTGTTCGTTTTCACAGGTCTTGCCTCTTTTGTCTCAGCTCAACCAGTCTCCTAATTTGGTAGTATTTGTCTCCATATATAGCGTATCATGCATTTGGCAAATAATTTGATTGCTGGATTGAAAGCAATTGCCAGTGGTCTGTAATAGCATTAAAATGAGTGAAAATGTGCAGTCTCCAAAATGCACTGTTTTCTCCTTTTGAAAGTTTGATTGGAAAGTTGAACATTGGTCTTTCTCAGGGATGTCAAACTTCCAACTTAAGTCAGAATTCCGACTTTCTTGGTCGTCGCTGACTTTCCTACTTTTGGCCGATCAACTGCCGACTTTTGCTGAATCCACAAAGCAACCGCAGTTTTCTAATAATTTACGGTACAAAGTCCCGCACAATAACAATTAAACTGGAAATATGAAAGAGTTGTACACACGCTCGGACAATAGTCGGACTGCTGTTCTGCAGCTGTTTAAAGATCAAGATCGAAGTTCTTAGCGCTGAATTCCTCACACCCGACAACATGCAGTCGAGTAGTCGCGTGAGAGATGTTGATGGAAGATCAGCACATCAGAGTACTGAGAACAACAAATAATGTGCCCATGATCTTAGAAAGACTAATGTAAGAGGGCGTTCGCGATCTAGATCTAGTTTAGTTACACTTGATAATTTGATGGCGGCACTGCCTGTGGGATCTTTTTTAATTCTTGGAATTTCACTAGATCTAGTTGTATAATTTTATAGTCCCATTCCAGGATCTTGTGAAAACTTGCAGACTTCTCTGAAAACAGCGAACACTTCTAACATGAAAACCCTAGATTTTTAAATATTTTAGTCTTATATAACTGGACAGCGCCATACCGCCAAGGTAAAATTTTCCAACTTTTTTTGTGAAAACAGTTTGACATCCCTGATTTCCAGATGTTTGTCATGTGGAAATTTGCAGTTCAGATGATGATTTTATTATTTGCTGAATCTGGCAGTCAGTTTTAATATATGCTATTTTCTTATGTGACACATGATTTGAAAAAAAAAAAAAAACAGTCACAAGGATCTCATTTATTAATGGACACTGTCCATTTTGTCATAGCTCCATAGTGTTATTATTTGCCTAATATGCTTAGCATTTCATGAAAGATTAAAAATATAATTTCAGGCAATATGGGTGGTGGCTCTGGAGGCATGGGGGGAATGGGCAACAACAGTATGGGAGGTGGTGGAGGAGGTAACATGAATGGCTTTGGATCCAACAATTCCAACAATATGGATGCTCTGAGCCAAGCTTATTCAGGAATTCAGCAGTATGCTGGTGAGTTTTTTTGTTTTTTTTTTCTTCTTTGAATGTTTTTGAATGCAATAAAGATTAACTTTACAATTGTATTATTGAGTGATGTGATATTGTGTTTGGGTTGAGAACTAGTTCAACCTGAAAGAATATGTCTTGCCCCCAGAGCAAATGAGCTGGAAGTCGTGCTGAGGGATTTTGAGTTACGGCTGTTTTTTAACTGTTTTCTGACTGAGATACCACCATTTTTCATTTGTTTTCCCCAAAACAAAAATTCAGCCTTTTCTAACGTGAAAAGAAAACTTTGGTATCTAAGTCATAAAACGGCCATAACTCGCCTGGCTCAACTTCAGACTCATTTCCCTGGGCGCAAGACATATATAGATTTCTTGCTCTTCTGCCTATTTGCAGGCTCTGTCATGTCCTTCATTTCGATAATTTTGATGTAATACAAGTAAATACAGGCTTTTTTTTTTAAAATCATGTACGTCTCTCCGTGGGATGAATTTCCCAAGACTGAAAGTGACCTTGCCAGTAGATGAAGTAGTTTAGCTGCAGTCTGTTTTAGTGCGCCAATGTAACATTTTTGTCATTCTCTACTCTCACAGCCTCATTCCCAAATGCCTTCAATCAGGCAGCCCAGCTACAGCAGGCAGCCAATAATAATGTTGCTACAAAACAACAGGAAGGTATGATGTGCAATATGATGTCTGACCTGTTTGCTTTACAGAAATTATTATGAACATATTTAGTTCTTAGCAGTTACCCACTTTTTAATGCCAAATTTTCTCAGGGAACTGCATTTGCCATCATCAAATGGGTCTGTGTAAAATGGATAGCATGATATTTTGATATTGCCCCTGGTTATATAGTCACGTTACCATTGTTGTCCTTGAAATTAACCCAGTTCTTGATTAACAGTGCACATATTTAGACCATATGTTTATTGATTTGGCTTTAAAGCTGGATGCTCCTATCAGTAATGGAAGCCTAGCCAGATAGCATGTCCATCAAACTGTTTCATCCTAAATAATTGTGTGAAAGTTGCTGATGTGATATTTTGAATTGTGTTATTTAAAACTCTTGAAATTTAAAGTGAAGCCTTTGTTAAATTTGCAAAAGAAAACATATTTGCTCCTTTCGATAATAATTCATCATTAACGTTGGTGTTGCAAGCATTTTGCATAAGTTTGAAATTTGGGAATCCCCCCCCCCCCCTCAGGTTGAGCTAAAAATACATACTGTGACACCATCCTAAGTCAAACTGACGAATAGAATTGTAGGAAAAATCTGCAGAGATCCCACGAAAAACCTCTGTTTACAATAATTTTATGCCAGTTTTTATTTTTACCCTCTGTTGAAAAAAAGTACTCAGACTGACTTGATTGAGTTGCTTGTGACACCGACGTTATGCTTTGTGGTTGCGACAGGATTGGGAATACTTATCTACTTAAAGAGGCGTTTGTCTTTTACCATGTCATCATCTTGAGAGACATAGTTCAAGTAAATTTGTGATGAGAAAGCTGATAGCTGTCAGAAACTGATCTTTACTATAGTGATCTTCACAGACAAGTATGTAGGTGCACTACAAGTGCATGTTGTGTTGACTACATGGCAGAGGCTTCTTTTTTTTTTTTAAAGGGTTTGTATAATGGTCAGAAATTATAAATATGTTGGAGAATATAAGAATTCTGTATTTAATCTTTGAGCTTTTCCCTCTTCATTTTTGAAGATTATTATTCCAAAATCAGTGTTTTATTTTATAAGCTTTCTGAACATTACCCAAATGAAAAATTGGTTGCAGGTCCTGATGGAGCCAACCTTTTTATCTATCATCTACCCCAAGAGTTTGGAGATGGGGATCTAATGCAGATGTTTATGCCTTTTGGTACCATTATCTCAGCCAAAGTGTTTATTGACAAACAGACCAATTTGAGCAAATGCTTTGGTAAGTCAGATCTCATTAGTACAAGAACATCTTAACTGAATTTCTTGGCCTGTTTACCTGAACTACAGAATTTTTTTTCCACATCTGGACAGAATAGCCTATGTATAAAAATGAGTCGGGTGGTGATTTTGTAGGGCCAGTATGGAAATAGTATGGGCAAAAAATAGTATTATATGTCAAATTAAAGATAATTGCATGGAGATTAAGAGTAACATGCTTTGAGGCCAATAGCTTTTACACAAGAGTAGGAGGAGGATGTCAGAGAGTCACACACATCAACCAAGAACAAATTGCAGGACAGAAATGTTCACTCACCCCATGATAATATCCAAATAACAGTAATGGCGTTCTGTGAGCTTTCATTTTGCAGTACATGTATATCCACTCTACAAAGATCTCAGAAAATTTCAAATACCTACAGCCAATAACTTTTGTTCTGGAAGTTTTTTGTTTTTGTTTTTCTCTAATCATGTCAACAAGAAATCAAGGCAGTAATCCACACTATGTACAGTTCTGTATCCAGGTTCCATTGTCAGCTTATTTTGGGGTGAAATCAGGGGAGTGATATCTTTCGAAACAATCCTTTGGGTGTAAGTAAGGCTGATTAGCGCAGCCACTGCAAACAGAAGTGCGTCTGCGGCGTTGCTAGGGAGTGCTGCACACTTGACAACAGCGGTTCAAAATCGTGTGTCTTTTTCCCATAGTCTGCCCACAGGCTGTGATTTTGTTGGTCTTCCAGATATTTGCTGGGGTGTGCATCCTTCTGTCTTCTTTAGGGCATGAGTGCTACAGATTTTGCTGATTGCTCATGGACAAGTTGCCGCTTGAAGGAACTAGTGAGTCTTTGGTTGTCGTGAGCACGCATTTGTGTGTGCAGAATGTGAGCATTAACCTGGCAAATTTGGATGATCCAAAAGATCTTTTTCCACCACTTAACTGTTTTCTGGCGAAATTGCCATAGTATGCCACATTCTGGTCAGTGAGGTCACAGCCACTCATCATTTAGTTGTATTCTTGGATGAGTTGCGGCTTGTCCACATTCCTTCGTGGTATTGTGACCGTGGTGGATTTCACTGAGGCTTTTATCGAGACATGTTTTTTTTTTCTCTTTTCTTTTTTATTCTTCCATGCAAGGCAAAGAATGTTCTCTAGCTGGTTCAATCGCAGAGTTTTTAGTTGAGGAGGGAATTGAACAGGATTGAGATTCAGTGTCCCAGAAAAATAAATTGCTTGCTGAGAAGATACGTAAGAAAGTCATGAGAGTTATAATCAGGGCTGTCAGAGTTCCGGGGATCCGCAAAAGTCCGGGTTCGCAGCATTGCAGCGTCGCGGTTGTCAGCATCGAGGCTGGCTGTGGTTGTTTAAATCTCCAGTAAACTAGTATTAGTAAATTTACAGTATTCTGTCTACTAACAAATATCCAATACGGAACCGTAAGTGGAGCAGGGTTATGTGCATATATTGCCAGATTGGATTTACAGGCCTGCCTACCATCCCGCCTTACACGGGATCATCCCACATTTCGACTCGTGATCCAGTGCCGTTTATGAAAATTCCCGCATTCGGACGAATTCGGATATTTTGTACTAGTTTTTCCGCATTTCATGCTTTGGCATCATTCTGAATGCGGTCGGAGCATAGTTTTCACTCACAGTCCAGCAAGACAACTGCATTCTCCTGTTTGTTTGCTATGTGCAGTGGTCCTGCCTGCTGCCGTTGCCAAGACCTGTGTCTGTAGGCCAACAGTACATGATATAGCCCAGTCCGGACATGTAATGTTATGTATTACACCCCACCCGTCCCGCCCTTATGTTATGTGATCGTTCAGGTGCGCCTGTTATTCATGATGTGATCATCGCTTGGCCCACGATCGCACATGTAGTTCCCTTTTGAACCCCGAATCTTTAATTAACCGTGGTGTCCCATCCCGCCCCTCGTTTTATGTTTTCATATTCAGTCCGCTTGTTGCTTACCACTATGTAAACGGTGTAGATTCATCCTGGGATCTTTCACTCAGAAGTCTGGTCGGATGCCGATGACCAGTTTAGCTTATGCGTCTTTATGTGTACGTCATCGGACAGAAGACGACAGGCTGCCCATAATCATTGCATCATCTGTAAGCCTACTGGTCTTGTTGGCTTACTTTACGCAAGAGGGATGAAAAAAAAAAAAAAAGATTGCGGCATAATTTTGGTGTGAAATTTAACTGGCCTGTCATTCTGTTTGAATGTCCCTGCCAGCACTCATGATGGAGGTTGTCTCACTCACTGGCTATTTTCTGTCTATGAAATGGCTTTTACGCCTATTTCTTTCTGTGATAGCTATCACTATCATTGCCAGAATTTAACCACTTCACTGCCATGTATCAGTTATAGATCTAGTTCGGTCAGTTTTCCTCTCTCCATCCACTGCGATCCCCCACTCACACTCAGTCCCACCAACTGTGTGAGCCCACTGGCACTGTCCTGTACTTTCCCACGGGCAAGCAGAACCGTCAAAAATCCGTTGTTCAGTATTACTAATTGTTACATTCAGAAGCAGATAGATGTGAAACGCCAGTCAGTTGTCAGAGCATTGGATCAAACGGAAAGCGGGGATGTTGGGTGGCGGGCTGACTGTGAATGTACCCCTTCCACCCTATAGTGAAGTAGCAGCGCGTCTTCTCCTTCAGAAATGTAAGAGGACGGCACAAAAGAATAGAAATTTGTGCAATGAATTTTGTAAACTTTTGTGAATAGTGCAAAATGCACTGGATCTATACTTGAATTAAAGTAAAACTGTTCACAATGTTATGGATCTGCATTGAACGTAAGAAATGCACATCTAATTTATTGTGTAATATTTATATCGAATGAAACCTTAATTTCACATGCGGATGTTCTATTGGTTTGTTATGTAATACATAGTAATTCTAGGTAGGAACTATGGATCCGTAAATTTCCCTCCTTTTCCCTGATTTTCCTTCCTTTTTGAGTCAGATATCCCTCCTCCACTGTTGTGAAGGTAGGCAGGTCAGGATTTATGTTGGCTCAGGTGAAAATGACGAACGAAATCATAGCACCATATATCCTTTGGCATATAAGAGAAATGCAAATCTGGCAGCTCGGTCCAAAAATATCACTTTCCACATCTGGGAAGGTGTTTTGAATCTCATCTTGTAGCCTACATAGCTGATGGAAAGGAGTGGAAGATTGGTGGATATTGTATATGTTATTAGTAAAATATAGTTTAGAGTGTTTTGAAAACTTGTTTGAAAGAGCGCTGCTCCTGATTTATCTGAGGGGGTCAAGTTCTGGTCCTTTGACAGTGTTTGAGGCCAGTAGATCTAGATCAAACTTTGGATTTTCTTTCGTGATTGGATATCTATACAATCTCAATGTGGCCTGTCGGTGCGATTGTTTGAATGGTTTGGTCCTTCTACATTTAGATTTATGCTATTGCTATTCACTACTCTTATTAGACTATGATTGAGATCTAGATCTAGTCTGGTTGTACTGTATTAGGTGCATTTGTGATATTTGTCTTGTAGGACTTACCATTCTGCCAGTCAGTATTATTCATCATTGACATTAGTCTTGATTAGAATTTCCTTTATTGTTTTTCAGTATGACAAAGTTTTTCAATTTGCTTTTGTATGTGATTAGGTTTTTGTGAGGTGAAATGCGAGTTGTATGTATTATTTCATATGCTGGACAACTAAGTTCAGGGGTTGGCTCAGTTTTGCATTGACAGCCCTGTATAATAGCGGTCAGCATAAATGTGGTGACCTTTGGATAGAGGTGCCAGGAGAGTTTCAAATACCTTGACTGCTTAGTTGTGGATCAAAAAATGAGGTGTCTTTGCCAAAATATATTATGTTGGTGAAAAAACCTGTCACAAAGACCAAATGTTTTTACATGGTATTTATAGGGCTTCAGTGCACTGAATTGCTTGTGTTTCCATCTGCCCTTGTACCCAATGACCATCTCATCCACTGAAAGAGACTGGTATGGATAAAAGACTAGTTAGGTTGTTCCAGCACATTGTTCAAAAAAGGTTCCAGTTTTGCTTTGCTTTCGGTATCCAGTTCTGCGCAGTGAAGCATGGAATGATAAATTGCCTCAATGCGTTCTCTTTGAAAGAGCTGATGGTACCATGGTATACAGCTAGGGTTGGGGCAAGACCAGTAATCCTTGATGCACAGCCACTTATCAATACCAGTCTGGATTAGGACAGCCAGAACTTCAGCAACTTTGAAGTCGTGACTGGGATCCAGATAGAAACACTGACTGTTTCTGAGGAGGGTTATTGATGGTGCATCGCTTGACAGCATATTCATTGATAGATGTGACCAAGTATTCAAGTTCAGTTTTAAGAACTGGATTCAGACAGTCCAGAGGACTTGACTTTTCATCAACAATCTGATTGTTTACATCTGGTGTTCTCTGTGAGCAAAGTGGAAAGAATTCTCAGTCAGTCCCTCTTGAACTTCAGACCAAGTTAGAGGTGGGGGCGCTCGGGTCTGATTCCTTGCAGATCTTGAGTTAGAAGTGGGACCAGATTTAGATCTAGAGCTAGCTGCAGTTCTTGCTGTTCTTTGTGCAGGGCCATGAGTATTCCCAGTTGAGGTGCTTGGCTGATCCAGATTAGTCAGCACCCCTTCATCAGCTGTACTGTCAGATGAATCCTCATCACTTGATCAAGAGCCATCAGTGTCAGATAACTAACAGTGAAAATCATCGATATCACTCTCTTCATCAAACTGCTCTTCATTATCACTAGACTTATCTAGTACATTTCTATCATTCTAGCAGCTTGTTCCGCAGTTACTTGACGTGGTGGGCGTTGACTGTTGGAATGTGACACCATTTTTGTTGTTTACACTCCGGCTGACCTCAAAACAGAAAGAAAATTGCTTCAAAACAAGCGTATGGTGCCTCTTAGATATTTGAAAGTCGCTACTTCAATTCCACAAAGGAAAGGGAATTTGAAAATAGTTGACATAAAAAGTGGGATTTGATAGGAAGCAGAACAATACAGCAAGAGTCTCTGGCTGCTGAGACCGGCCGCACGTCGTATCGTGGAAAATTATCGGCTGCTCCCAGCGGCCACTTGTAGCCAGTGAGTTAAATTTTGTCACTGATGTTCAGGAGAGATCATCCAGCAAATTCCATATTCTTAAGTCTGATTTTTAAATTTTTTTTTTTTAAAATATCTTATGTTCTCTTTTTTTTTTTTTTTTCCCCTAGTTTTTAGATTTTTGAAGTTTGGATAGGGGGTTGGGGTTGGGTGGAGAAGGGGGATGGTGGGGAGCTTCTGTCATGGGAGGTAATTTCTTGGTATAATATATGAGCCAAATGAAATGGGCCCATTTGATTGTTGGCAAAAAGTGATTTGATATATTAATTCAATTTCAGATATCGGGGATGTCAAACTTCCAATTTAGCTAGACACCCCACTTTCTGGCCATCAGTGATTATTTTACTTTGGTTGGTCAGCTGACATTTGCAGACGGCCCTATATTTATTTATTTATTTTTTGAATGCAATACAAATCTGGCATCAATGCGCAAGGAGGAGTATTACAGAATTTTTGTACATGGTCTCTGGGAGACCCGAACTATTGCTCTGGCTGGGTTTCAAGACTAAATCCATTTTATTTGGAAGTTCTAGCAATTTCTAGGAAGAATTAGTATCTAGATAATATGAAGGACTGTCATTTGAAAAAAACATGAGAGTAGTGGCACTGCACAGGCATGAGCCTTCTATATTATTATTATTATTAAAATTTTTTTTTAGATTTCAAAATAAATCAATGCCAACCTGTATTTGAGACGTAATTTGCAAAGTTCTGTCAACATAGTAAGCTTGATTTTTTTTCTGTGTTTCACAATTGGATAATACCTGGCTGACTGAAAAAATATAGCAGCACAAAATTTTGTGATGTTCTCATGAAAAGTTTGACATCCCTGCGTCATATTGCACATTACCTCTTTGATGGCAGGAAGTTATTTTTTATCATTTTAGGATTTGTGAGCTACGATAACCCACTGGCAGCACAGGGTGCCATCCAGTCCATGAACGGTTTCCAGATCGGCATGAAGCGACTCAAGGTGCAGCTCAAGCGACCCAAGAACGACAGCAAGCCTTACTAGACAGCGGATTTGTTGGCTGGACGAAAAGAGGGAAAGGTGAGAGAAATAAATATCAAATATTGCAAAAATGGGTGCTCTTGAATATTTTTGCGGGATACACGTGTCTGCAATATTTGTCATTGCCTGACAAGTGGATGTTCTCTTTTTGTTTTCATGTGGTTTTTTGTTTGCTTTTTTTTTAAATGTTATCTTTATATTGTGAATTCATAGTCAGATGTATTCATGTCGTTTGAAATACAGTCGTGTGTATAGGCATCATTGTAGTTTTCATCTTATATGGATTAACACCAATGGTTTGTTTTCAAAATATAAGATGTTGAGATTTTACATTTTCGTTGTTGACTTTACCTGGCAAAGTCTTGTATCTTGTGGAGTGTCAGTGATTTTCTTTTCTTAATTTGTAAATTGGCAGGCTGCCAATCTATTTGCAGATCTGCACTGATATTGCTAAGCAGCCATTTCAAATATTGTCAGCTTAAATTATTATTGTATGTGTTTTTTTTTTTGTTTGTTTGTTTGTTATTTTATATAGAACTTAACAATGAATATATTGTTATCAATATATGGAGGAAAACACTCAAGAGGAAGAAAAATGCATTTCTTGTAATAACAACGTGCTTGAAGTAATTTTTGAGTAACTTGTACTTATTTTTTGTCGCTGTTCACCTTTTCTGCTTTTCCTCTAGCTGCATAAGCAGTATTGCTATGCAAAAATATGTTTTAGTGTGTTTATTTTGCCTTCAAAACATCTCACCTACAGAAATCCCGACATCGCACATTTCCTTTTTCGGACAGCTATGAAATAGGGGGTTAATTCATATCTAAAGACCTAATTAGAGGGATTCAATAGATGACTCTGACTCTTGAAAGGAAACGATAAAAAAATATTTTTTAAAAAAAAAAACTTTAGAAAAAAATTGCTTATCGAGCTGAACAGATTGGTGAGAAAGTTAGTTGTTTTAATTATACGCTGAGGTCGGGCTCACGGCGATCGCCTCTTTCTGGTATATTAAAAATTCGCATCCAGTGCTGATGTCTGCCGTATCTGCCGGTTGCGATAATTTGATTTCATTCATTCATCACTGGAATATCGCATGGAACTGACCGAAACAGGCAAAAAAATTGATTTTGTGGTGTGCTGTTATCATTTCTGTGTGTAATTTGGATTATTTCTTCGTTTAGGGTGAGTAAGTGCTTTTAATTTACGCAATGTCGCCTGCCGAGAGAGATTTTGCGGTCGTGGCTGCAACCTTGATCTAGACGTTTAATTTTACTTTCAAAGGCATAATGGGGGAAGTTAAATTTGAAATTTCGGTACATGGCATTTTAAAAAATTTCTAGAAAATTTTCTATCAGGGTGGTTTCAGGGTTGACTTTTAGTTGGAGCTGAGTTCCCAGTTAATGGCATATCGAATTTCCCTGGGTGCCTGCACCGTCTCCCAAACCTACTCGGGGTATGGTGAATCGTCACACCTGAGCACGCATCTGACCATTTCTTGTGGCAGTGGTAAAAATATACTTTTCTTCACTAACTTTGAAGGGAATATCTTAGTAATGCTGCATGTTACAAATATCATGTAAGATATGTTGTGAAAGTTCAGAACTTAGTCTTTAATATGAGCCAGGTTAATAAAGTCTCTATCACTACATACTTCACCTTTTCTTGTCAAAGAAAACCATAAAAAATGGGCAAATTTCAATTTCTTTTGTCTAAAAAAAACATCTTCTGGTGATAATCCGAAATCTTCACTTACATTTCCTACATTAAATAGTTACCACAGAGTCATAATAGAAAGGTTTCGGTCAAGTTCTTGCCTTTCAAAGAGAAAATGGCTCACCTGTTCAGGCAATCTCCACAAACTTGAGTGTCCGGATGTAAAAATATTATTTTTGTCAATACTGTAATATTATAACAAGCTATTTTTCATGTCCTTTTCATTCTTTAACCCTTTAGTGTTCAGATTACATCCCAGCCATGTTGACTTCCTTGTTCAACTTCCTGTCCAGCTGACCTACCC
>JBCEWB010000015.1:3521771-3535151 GCA_039654565.1 Peronia peronii | reverse complement strand
CTTGTCATAAAATTTATATCATTAGAAAGTGGAAATCTGTAGCTATGTGTACATACACTTTCTACTCTCCAAATGCTTAAAACAGCTTTGTAAAAGATGGTTAAAACTAAAATTTAGTTCCCCCAAATGCTGCCCTCCCAGTGACAGGTAAGCTTGCTCAGTGAGCTGTGACAGGCCATAATTGCCGGGTAGCTGGCTGGGGTTAGGGTTATATGATACGCCTCCTCCCATCCACTTGGGCCAAACTAAAAGTCAATGTTTGTAGAGGGATGGAGTAGCCGTGCTATTGTATACAAAGGGCTGAAAATACTTAACTTTTTAGATATTATGTCAAAAAAGACTTTCACAAAGTTTCATCCAGTTTTGTCAAAATTTGACGGACTAGATAGATTTTGAAGTTAGCTATTTTAAAGATGCCAAGATCCAAGATGGCGGTGTTGCCGTGGCAACTATTTGAAAACATCATTTTTTTCACTGTTTTCTTTTAATTTGAACATGCTGAATGTGATGGACAAGGTTAAAATAGCCTATCTTTAATAATAATAAAAAAAATCACCTTCAGGACCCCCCCACCCCCTTAACCATTTGGCTGCTCACTTAAAATTGGGGGGCGTAACTGAGAATGGGACATAAAAATGGTGTCCAAGAAAGAAAATATAGGGTCACTGAAAACTGCTATATCTTAAAAAATACTGGAGATAATGGTATAAAGTTATACATTTTCTGAAAGGGGAGATTCTTGGCTACAAATATATGTTGACAATAACGTATTTTGTGTGAAATTGTGGGATGTTCAAGGGGAGAGAACAGCTTATATATATATATATATTTTTTTTTTGCAGTTGCATGAATTTTTTTACTTCATGTCTCAGAGCATAAACACAACAAAATAAGTATGCAATTCAAAACAAGTTTGTTCCACATAGAGGGGCACTTTGCATTTTTTGCATTGGTACCTGGTACCTTTCCTTCTTATATATGTTTTTCTTTTCCCTGAGTATAGCGTGTAGGCAACTTAATTCTTAGATGATCTGTCTTTTGTCCCTGTTTTAGGGATACTTTCGATGTGATGAGGATTGTCCTTATGGGAGAGACACTCACATTGCAGTGGGTCAACTGGTCGAATTATCTGTTCTGCTCCATCAGTAAGAGCTTTGACAAGTGCCACAGTAAAGTCCAGTTGGGACATGGGATTCCTTTCTCTTTGGTGCTTAGTGTAGAGGATGTGAGCCTGCACCTTTGCCACATGAATAAGATGGGTGGCAACCCGCTTCCACCATTTGACTGTTTTGCGGTTGAAGGAGTAGTAGCTGAGTTGTTGATCAAGCTGATCTACTCCTTTCATATTCCTGTTGTAGTGGTGGACGAGGGCTGACTTCCTGACTGGCTCATTGGTGCGTTTGTTTGTGGCCCCAGTTGGAATTACTTTCCCATCATGGATAGTCGAAAGGAACATCATGTCCTTTTTGTCGTGATATCGCATTGCGATGAGGTTACTTCCAAGTTTGTAATCCTTTCTTGAAATTTCATTTGGATTTTCCTTTCGATGTTTGAAAACTGTGCCAACAGCAGTGGTGTCATGGTCTCTCAAATATTTAAAAAGAGAAACTGTTGAAAAAAAAGAGTCCATGTACACTGTGTGACCTTTCCCAATGAAGTCAGTGGTGACTTCTCTTACCAGTTTCTCTCCATGGCCAACCTCCCTTTGGACACCATCAGCTCCTGTGTAAAATTTCATGGCACAGATGTAGCCAGAGGAAGATTCACAAACAATATATTTTCATTCCGTAACGTATTGGTTTGTTCGGAATAAACAGTCTAAATGACACCCTTCCCTTCCAAGGCATCGTGGACTCATCTACCGCCAAGTTCTGCTCAGGATAAGCTGAGCGAAAGCACTCATTGAGATGGCTGAAGAGAGGTCTGGCTTTGTAGAGTTTATCATAATTATCGTCTCCCCTCTGAGGCATTTCTTCATCGTTGACCAGATGAAAAAATGTCATGATAGCAAGAAAACGATCAAGTGTCATCACCTGAAATGATAAAAATAGAAGAAAAAAACGGAGGGAGAAATTAGAATTTCATCTGTCCAAAAGCTTTTATTGTGCCAGTATGTGCACTAATATCGTGATATCAATACAAACGATTTTTATGTAATACATGGTAAGTTTGAATATACAGTAAAGAGTAAAACAATCGTACTCGAACCTACAAAAATTACTAAAACATCTGATTTGGAAACTGTCAAATCTTGAAAGAAAACAACCCTGCTTCAACGTATGCAGGCTTCTGAGGCAAACTTATCTTTTATTTGTGTATGATTCCAAATGTGAGGAGAATAATCTCTTCATCTGACTACTTGTAAGAAACATAAAATTATGTATGTATATTATGTAGAGAGAACATATCTAATTCTATAAATTCTCTGCAGTATCCAGTCAAACTTTTGAGGCCTCTTACCTTTTTGAAGAACGGAGTATCCATGATGAGATTTGTGGTCCAGTAGAGTCTCACTGTTGGCTTGTGAATCACACCCATGCAGATCAATAAGCCAATAAAGCATTTTATTTCAGCCACTGTGGGCCAGTGCCATCCATGCAGATAGTAAAAATCGGGGAACACTGCATGCACCTGTTCAGCATATCTGTTGGTTTCACGAACAAACACTTCATTTCTTCCATGAAGACACTGAAATATAGTTCAGGGGTGATAGCTGCATCATTTGGTTGGGGCAGTGATACTGTGATCCCAGTTTGATAGCTGCATCGTTTGGTTGGGGCAGTGATACTGTGATCCCAGTTTGTCCACTGAAGCCTGGAATATCAGTTATATCACCATAGTCTCCAGGATTAGTCCACCGTGCATCTGGTGAGGGGTCACGCCTACGTTGACCACGCCCCCTTCCCTTGACCCCAGTGCTAGATCTGCCTCTCCCCCTTACCCTTCCTCTCCTACCAGTTCTACCAGTACTAGTGCTAGGTCTGGGTTGATCATCAGCTTCTTCTTCACCATTGTCTCCATGAAATCCAGCGGAATCACCATCACTACCAGGATCGTCTTCACTTTGTCTCGCTACTAGGGTCAATGTCACTGTCCGAATCCATCATGATTTCATAGGCCACCTCATCACTTGTAAAAATTCGCTTTCGAGACATCCTTGTACAACTAACCTCATTCAAACTGGTCAAAACGGAAGATCAACAAGCTAGTCAGAGCTGTCGGCCGTTTTGCATGGCAGTTTCGTATAACGCCTAAAGACGTAGCCCGTCACTTTCCCTTAGTTACGAAGATGTAGCCCGTCACGAATAAGTTAAAACCGATGACACCTCCTTTTTCAAATTGAAGCTCTGCCAGTCTTCCTGGTAGCGATGAACAATTCCGTGGTTTGTCATGATTCTTAGGTACTCATCTGGCAACAGAACGGTGGTGTGTTTGCGGATTTCCTGTTCAGTGCGACCAAACACCCTGTCAGCAGGAAGAAAGCTGTGGCCGTGAACTGGAGTGTAAGTGATGTGGAGATCTGGATACTTTTGATTCCTCAGGGCCAAAAGCATTGCCATCATATTTAAGTTTTTATTTTGCCTGTAGCATGAATCAGAACAGACGCATCTCTTGTTGGCTTGACATCTTCTCCCTTATAAAATCTTTAAAAAATGCCAGAAGAGCTGATACGATCATATTTCTTGTTCTCACTCTCCAGCCACATAAATAAATGGATGTCTCCTTTTCTTTGAGTCCCGTCAGATCGATGTATAACTACTTCAAAGATATATAAATACAGTTGGTGTTCCTGGCAGGACAAGATTTTCCATCATGTCGAAGCAGATGGTAATGCTATTGCCGATGTTGTTGAGGGAGTGTAAAACTGACATGCCTGCCGTCAGTGCAATATAAACATTGCAGCCAGCTCTTTCTTCCTTTGTTCTTCTGTTGCTGGATCCTTCACATCGTTACGAAATTGCATATATGTAGAGCAGACATCAGAGGCTGGGTGGAGGAAACCTAGGTTGAAGGACTTCGAAAAAATAGTGGTACAAGGAGTATGATACCCGCTGTTGACTGTTCTTTAAACATTCTAAACATTTTTGCAACGCTCAGGTCCGAGGGAAGATGCTTGTGACCTGGGCAATCCTTTCTGCTGTAGTGGCTGGGTCAACACTTAAACTGTTTAGTATGGTTGATAACAGCATTTTTCTTCTGCTCAGCAGCTTCAGGGTGCCGATGGCCACCCCGATCCTCTCGACGAGCATAGTGATTCCTGTGGTAATATCTTGCCACTCTTATGACATGATCCAAAGATAAGCCTGCAATAAAGAAACAGAAACTTATGACTAACATAAGAATATTGCATGTTACATCTGTACCAGCAGACCACTGAGGGTCCACAGAAATTCTTCTCAGCTTTGTAACTGAAATATAAATTAAGCAAAACAACCACGTAATAATAAACACAAACAAAACCGATCTTAAATACAGTAGGTACAGCACCATCAAGTACATACCGTCAGATCCGTTCGTTTTTATTTGTTCTCGCTGGGGAAAAAAGCATTACTTTAGTTCAATAATGTGGATGTATTCAAAAACAAAAAATTAACAAGTTTGTAATCATAATTATGCTTACCCAAGATGCGCAAAATATTACTTTGCAAACTCTGACTCTGCCGTGGCCATTGGTAGTCATTAAATAGTAGTATTTGACACTGAATGAGACTGTTTGCGGTCCTCGTCTTTCACTCGTACACGCTTGGCATCAGATATGTGCATAAGCCTTGGGAGGAAAGCATCTTGCTCAAACTGTTTTGAAATCAGATAATATTATATAATTAACTATGATAAAATAAATTATGAATTTTTGCCTATACAAAAGTGGTAGTCTCTGTAGGCCTCCAGCAGACCTGCCTATCTTCCCACCTTAGGCAGGATCATCCCGCATTTTGACCCAATATCCTGCCATCCCGCACCGTGAATAAAATTTCCCACATTTGGACAAATTCGGATATTTTATACCAGTTTTTCTGCATTTCATGCTTTGGCATCTTTCTGAATGCTGCCGGAGAATAGTTTTCACTCATAGTCCAGCAAGAAAACTGCGTTCTCCCGTTTGTTGCTATGGGCAGTGGTCCTGCCTGCTGCCATTGCCAAGGCCTTTGTCTGTAGGCCAACAGTACATGATGTAGCCCAGTCCGGACAACTTCTCCCTTGCGTGAAGCACGATCTGCGCGTTTCTGATGGCCCCCTACTGTCAGTTCAACATTCTCGTAGCAATCATCGAACAAATTCATGGTTTGAGGTCCAGATGATTAAAAAATATAGCCGATTATACGCAATTGCAAAAACACTGCTTTCCTTGAACAGTCGTAAACAAACACTTGGGGGGGGGGGGGGGGGGGGATGTGACCAGATGTTTTCGGTAGAGCGAGGCGCTGATTGGTCAGTTGGATATAGTGCGGTTTGCTATAAAACTAGGAAGGCGTTTTGGTGCATTTTGCAACATAAGTCATAGTGTAGGAAATAAAGCGAACACAGACAAGGCAATTGAGGGGGGATAACTCAATTTATTTCGATTTGGCGTATAACACGTTTTGCACTGGAGCCCTTCATATGTAGATCATGAGATTGTATACATTCAAATACAATACATAAAACAACATAACATAAACAGCATGTAAATAATGTAAAACAGTGTTATTCTGAACCAGTACCAAACTCCCGTAAATGTTCAAACTTTGCTTTAAGATATTTTCTTTAACATTTTATTGTTTTTCTAATTTTGTTATAGTTAAGAAAGTTTTATGAGTTAACTTTTCCACTCATGTAATGTTTTCCAAAACATTGTCTCCCCTACCCATATTTCGGTGGTGTTTTCCAATTCCTCTGTACTAGACTAAGCATGGCAAAGTATTTTCAGCATTCAGAAGTTTTCTCACTGGAATATTGTACCCTCCTTTCATAAAAATAAGCAACAATGATTTTGCTATTATTTCAACAAATTTCAGACGTTACCTCCATTTATGATGTGATTCCTCCTAAACGAGGCATCTGCTGTCTTCAGAAGCTATATATTTTGAAACCACAAACCTTTAGCTAAAATTTGATACCAAATTCAGGTGTATTCTTTGAGTTTGAAAATTTGCCAAAGTTGGCCCTGAAAAGAAAATGTCGAGCTCTGAGTGTTTTCCGCCATATTGATGCTAATAGAGAATCTTCATTTCTAGCATAAAGAAAATGTGTTGTTTGTAGGTTATTAAGTGTGAAAATCTTATTGTCATTCAAAACATGAAGCAAGGACTGACTTTGCGCAGATAATTATGATTTTGCTTTGTTGTGTTGTTTTTGATTATGTTCTTTTAATGCATGTTTTCTAATCATAAGTAATTCTTTTGTCTAAAATTGCCATGTCATTTGACATCCCCTATTTCAATTGAATACAGTTAATAAATTTTATATGTCTCATAGATATATTCTCTTCAAATTTTCACTGAGGATTGTACTGTGGTGAAATATCTTGCACTTCATTGGTTCATGCATTAAGTCACAGCAGTGATTTGTGGCACTGAAAATTTCCATATCTCCACATCACACATTATTACTACATCAGTTCATGCATCAGCTCAATTTCTCTTACCACTAAGGCAGTGCTGGTACCGTTGACCATGTGAAGTTTTGCTTTTTGGTAGGTCAGTCTTACAATAATTTCTAGTCAGCTCATTTGAAATTAACTTTAAACTGCAACCCAGTCTAAGGGCTGCAACGCACTGCGGCGCGCCTTGCCAGGCTTGCCAGTCTGCATCGTCAGTGCCAGTGCTTAGCTTCAGGGTGTTTCTTCTGACTATAGAGATTCTGCTTTGGCTTTGGAGTGACACAATGCAGGCCCAGATTGATCACCTTGCTGACCAATGTCTTTATCTAATCCCTCCCCAAACTCCACCCTTTCTTCACATGTAATAATATTTGCAATGAGCCAATAGTGGGAGAAGATATTGCATTTACAAAGACATGTCAGTTTCATATGGGTGCCAATTTTATCACCTCTCGTCCCTTAGACCATTCCCATTACAGATTTGCCCATAACCTGATGTAACTGCTTGGACGAAACCACTTCACACAGAGGTGTATTTACGTTTATGTTAAAGAATCTCAGTGTAAACTGCAAGTTACCATCCCTGTGACTACGTGGACTTGGATTATTCTTATTAAATCAGACCAGCTGACGTTGACGGGGCAGCAGTGACTACAAAGAAATATTTACAAGTGATATAATGATGGCACAGAGTGAGAGCACAAGAGAGCTACCTGATATATAAACTAATAGATACATAGGCTACTTTAGCTTTCATTCATAGCAATTATAGCTCAGTTGTACTTTCAACAGTTTGATCGCTGGTCAATGCAAAACTTGTTGAGTGGGTCAGGTGGTCAGGGGAGTCTGCGTTATTATTCAATATGGTATAAACAAAGAGACTACATGTCTTTGATACTCTCTCGCATCATAATATAGTTTCTTTTGATTGTAATTTCGGACCACTTGAGTGGACCATGTGGCCTTTGATTTCTGTTCTCCTCTTCTGTTCAAGAGGATTTCATCTTTGGGCATGGGATTTCTCACTGTTCTATTAGGTAAAATTTCCTTTACCTTGTGAAGGAGTGTCTATTGAGCTGTGCGTACTTATGGTGATAATTTGACAAAACTGAGGCCGAGAAACCCCAGGTTTAACTGACAGAAATATCACAGCGCAACGAGGAACACCGGGCGTCGCATGGAGGGATCTGCTTTACCTGTCATATAGATACGTGGTTCGCAGTTCTTGGGTTAATTTGGTTTAAATGTAACATAATTGATATGTCTGTCAGAATAGATTAAGAAAACATTGCCCTGTGTTTATTTTCAATTTTCTATTGTAGAACACAGCACATTATTGGAGTAGAAGAGCAATTTTCTGGACTGAAGAATATCGATTCATGAGAAATTTTATTGAAATATGCAAACAAATAAAAACTAAAGCTACATCTCAGAGCATTTGAAATATGTCCACATATTGAGTGTTGAGAATGGTATTTCAGTGAAATCTTTCATAATGTTAGGCTAGGTGGTATTCAGGCTTTACTCAGAACTGAAGATCTACTCTAATCTTAGTCAGATTGTAATATCAGCAGTGATGGACAGAGAAAAGCAGCAAAGCAGATCTGTACTTGAGTGCCATTGCCATAACATGCCAATAAGATATTTTGAGGTTGGTCACATCACTGAGGAATTTTCTCTCACACACTGGTATGTGTACATGCTGTGCACATGACACTCTTGACAGGCAGACCTTGATAAATAATGAGCTCTCAGACATGTCCACACCATATACATATGTGAGCCATGTTCTCTTGGTTGTGTGATGGATCTCAAAATACCTTATTTTAAACTGCCCAGATATGTCAACCTGCATGATTAGACTTTATCTTTCCATATCTATTACAGTGGTGCTTTTGTGTACCTGGGAAATGAATAAAACATGTTGGCGTCACTGTATGCTGTAATGCTGACTTTCTGGTTCTGAATGTGACAGTTCTGTTGACGTAAAGATACCTGTGATAAAATACTGTACTACCCAAGAAACCTGTGATAGTTGCTTTCATTATTTGTTATTCCCACACACTTTTCGTAATTGTTTTTATAATAAAAATTGAACATATCATCCATTCATAAGCCTCATTAGCTAGTTTTCTGCCATTCTCCCACCCTCCATTTAAAGAAAATAACTGAAGCAGCACTATGCTATGTATGGGAGTTGAAAAGTCAAATGAAAACCTCAAATTTGCAAGATTTCCCATAATTGGTAACAGCGACAAAATTGGATGAAATTGAAATCTTTGATATACAGTGCAGCAGTAAGGCAGAGATTGCACGTCCACTTGCACTTATGAGGAATACCATTCTGTCATTGACATTTTGATTGGATTTAATAGTGGAGAATCAGATATTACACACCAGATGTGACACCAGAGTCTGTTGCAGTTTGAGGCGTAGTGAATGAAAATGAAAGCATAACAGTGAGTGGTGAGGTTTGCTGTCCCTATGCTTTTCAGCCAGTATTGTGAGACTTGCAGGGGAGTGTCACCACATATGATAGGCATACTTGAGTTTGAGAGAACAATGTGTCGATTCCTCGTCCATGCATTTTGCAAGTGGAGTCCCCATCTTTTTATTTGCTATGCCTTGTGCTGCATTCTGGCATTGTGCTATCATCTGTTGGCCAGAAACTTAAAATATATTAATATATTTGACCAACGTGCAGGATATTGTGGTGGTGTTTCATGCTTTCACAGTGTCATTTTCTTTTGACTTACTCATAATTGAGGTCAGACATTTATGGGGTCAGCTGTAGTGAAATGCACCTGAAATATTATGATTTAAACGGTCTTTTGGATAGACTAGAGATAAAAGCTTCATTTAATTTATATATTATGACAGATAGTGTTTACAGTTTGCTAATGATTTTAGAAAATTATTCGTCAATCTCATACAGGCATAGTTTATTCCTCCTGTGTGTATCTTTATTACATTTACAATAAAAGGAAAGTGTAAAGTTTTGACAGGTCTTGAGTAAAGATACCAGATATGAAATAGTCTTCCATCATGTTTTTGTCATGTTTTTTCTTTGTAAAGATTGTCTAGATTGCTGCCCATGGAAAGCTTTGCATCACCTGTTGTAAGTTGTTTGTACTTTCTGAGCAGGGAAGTGTCATATGTTTGGTTTATGTACTTTCACAGAATCACATTTGAGGTTGACAAATGTTTTGGCTTTTTTATTTGTAATTTTCAAGTCTCTCTTGATTTCATGTATGTTCCTGACTAAAGAATTTTATTTTTCTTTCTATGTAGAGGACACGTTGGCGTCTGGCGTGACATGACGTGTGTTTCCTGTGTCCCTGTGGCGTCATCGTGCGTCCGTACTACGTCCCCATCGTGCATTTGTTTTTTCTTCTTCACTGTCCATGTGTCCAGCAAGCAGTACTCGTCGATCAGGTGGTTCCTTGTCGTCAGCGTTTCAACGTTTCAATTTATATTCCTTTGCTGTTTGTTGTTTCCTGTAGTTAATAGTGTATCCCATGCTGGGGTGCCTCTTGTGCTTTTAGTTGGTTTTTTTTTTTTTTTTTTTTTTTCAAAATGCATATAAATTGTGGTTTAGTTTCAGTTAATTTTTTTCAAAGAAATTCACAAATGAATTGGGTATTTTTCACTTGTGGTTCAGTAATTCAGAATGTTTGCATTTTCCCTTCATTTTAGTTATTTGTTTTGTACCTTAGAGAATGCCAACTGTGAAATGAAAAGAGTTTGAGGACATTTTCCGCTCAGGCTTTTATCAGAAATGTACATACATTTTTTCTTCATCATTAACAAAATTCATTTAGAAAAGAATTCCAAAGGAATTTGTACATACATTTGAAGTGTTAGGGTTTCTTTTTGTACTTTTGTATTAAGTGCATTATTGTTTGGATTAAGATTGGAAAACAGAGCGTTATTTGGTTGTTTCAATGTCTGTATGTGATTGTACGCAGACAACAAACTTGTACGCAGGCAACAAACTTAGCTATCAAATCAGTGAATCAAAAATTACAAGTTGAATGGACAGCTTAATAAAGCAAAAGAGAACTAAAAGATGGTGCCCCAGATAGCTACAAGTTTTGTTTCTGTATCTTGGTTTTCCCCATGTACTGCCTTTCAACCGTAACGTGTGTATCTATAGTTTTTATCTTGCTTTATTTTCAATATATCGGCTAATTTGTGTCCTTAATTCACTGATTGCTGTGCTTGAAACAGTTCTGCCTAGGATTTTTCTGGAAAACGGTTTACAAAAGTACTTGGTATTGTGCTGAGAGAGCATTTGGGCCCCATGAGAATGCATGCCTTGGCCAGTCCCATAGAACAAGGAGACAGCTGTACATTGTGACATGCACTTGTTTCTAATGCTTTTAAAGAATAACATTGTCACACCGTAAATGCGTTTTCAGCCAAGTGACCTTCTCTAATTCTTTCTGCAAATGCCACCTGCAGATCTGTTAAGATGGCAATCTCTGCATTACCACATCAAACGGTGGTTCGTTTCCAAATTGTCGTAAATTGTGAAATGGAAAATGTTTGGTATTCTTTTGTAGCTGACAATCATGTTTTTGTTCAGTTCCTCTTCCTCCACACTTCGTCTTTGTTCCACACTAGTCACTTAGCAAGAACTCCATTAACACTTGTCTCAGAAATTGTTTGTTTCATTTGGCGGACAGTGTCTTTGTTTGTACACATGTCTACTTTGTGTGGAGACATACTGTGGCTTGGACAACACAAACTGAGGCTAAATCCTCAGTATAAATGTTACTTCCTATGAAATTTTACCAGGGAAGACAAAGTGTTAGAACTTTGTTGTTAAATAATCTCAAGTTTTATGTGATGGGAATGAGGTGTGTGATTAGATTCACTAATACTAATAAAATGCCTCAGCGATGGCTGCAAATTTTGATAGAGAAAGAATGAGAGAAAATGCATATGCTCAGGAAATTCTTGTTTGTCACAGTCTGTTTGGTGTTCAGAATTAAGAATTACATCTTATCTCCCCCTTCCTTAAATATCCTTGAAGTGCTGGCATTTGTTCGTTTTCATAGAGGATATGGGAAGACTCAAAGCGTATTTATTCATTTGGTCAAACGTCTGGTGTTTATGTTTTTTTTTTTTTTTTTTTCACCTGTAGATATTACTTAGAAGGAATAAGGCATTCTCGGTCCAGTTTGGTGAGAGGAAATATTAGGCCAAATAGATAACTTTGGCACTATACATTTCGTTTTCAATCATAAATTCTTTATGCCAACTCAGCAGGAAACAACCTAAACTAGATGAAAAGTATAGGTTTTTTTTTGTTTTTTTTTTGTTAAACATTCATAATCAGAAGAGTTTTTTTTTTCCATTGCAGTTTTTCTAAGCTGCACAAAATATGTACTTTTGTCTTTTTAATTACAGTATGTATCGTATCCTTGTGTACATTTTTTGAACTTTTTTTTTTTTTTTTTTTTTTTTTTGGTTTACGTACTTTGTGTTATGAGAAAAAAAAGGTTGGAAAAAAAAGTTACAGCAAAAAAAGAATAAAATATGAAAAAAAAAACACCTGTTTTCTGTGCTTCTTTTGTGGAGAAAAATGTATGACTGCTGTATATACATGAATGATACATACATTATTTCGTTTTTCAACCTCCTGATGGTGGTTATCTCATATGATATATAATATCTTGTCCTTTTCATGTACTTGTATATGAATGTATTTAAAATTATATGGTAACACTAGTAACAATACTTTCCTTTTCTGCATCATTATTTTAGTCGGATAGCGTTGTTTAAGGATACATGGGTAATGAAAGAGTAAAAAAGTTTATTTTTTTTATATAGGTTTGGTCTCTCAACCATCTAATTCCAAACCACAAATTGATAGAGACATAATTTGGTCACCACAAAATCTTCCATAGTCTGTTGGCCCACATTGTCACAAGCATAGTAGACTGGTCACTTCTCAGTCTAGATGTTCATGTTTTGATCTAAAGGTTATATGAGCCATTCTCAAACGGTCGACCATAAAACACATAGGGCAATTTTATAACAGCCTTAAATAGATCTGCAAACATACAAAAGGAAAAGATAGTTCAACTCATGATTATTGCCGTAGGTGGCCTTGAAACGTCCCATATTTCTTAGATGTAATGATGACACAAGACAGAGTAAATTTTCTTATAATTTTAGACCACTTTAAGTTGAAATAACAGTTGACATAACTTAGAAAGAAGCAAACTAGGGGATCAGAATGTATTTTGTGCCACTAAGTTATTCTAGGATCATACTAGAATTGTTTCATTTTCGTCATCGTTACATCTAAGAAAAATACATTTCATAAGTTTGTGTTAAAAATGCATTTTAGTCAGAAATATTGAAAATTACTTATAAACATTGCATCAGTGTTGCTAAAGTAATTCAAAGGCTTAAAATGAAATGAGAGCAGAAGGAAATAACAAAGCAATTAAATACACTCAAAGACGGTTAGTAAGAGAACGCTTAAAAAGAAACGCGTTATTAAGAAAAAATCTTGGGGAACGGTTTTTTGCTATATTTCTTATGCTTACAAAGAAATAAAACGATGGGCCGATATGAAAACTACGCTTATTACGAACGCTTTTCGTTTCCTCGATCGCACTTTTCTTTCATATTAAGCGTAACCAAGATCAAACTCAGGTACCGAACCAGTTCCCTCCCACAAACAAATCATCCCTGAGTGCGTCAAGTAGGCCTACCGGTATCCACAATGTGCTGTACTGCCCAGCGGTATGAAACTGAGGGTAAGGCCTGAGGCGCAAGCGTGT
>JBCEWB010000015.1:3507797-3521671 GCA_039654565.1 Peronia peronii | reverse complement strand
CTTTTCTTCATGTTTCCAAAAATCAGCACGGGTTTGGACAAGAAAAATGGTTGATCTTGATAACACGCTCACCCTGACAACACGATCGTTCGAGTTTGGTCCCAAGAATGAGCATGTTATCGGGGTTCCACTGTATCTGCAATACACTTTAAAATGTATTTATTTAGACGCAGAAGAACTGTTCCTTGAATTTATATGAATTTTCAACATGCTGAAAAAATACTATTGAGAAAAAAATGTTCAAACGATTCTTTCTCTTTGAGAAGTCTTCAGTATGCATTCAGTTTCTCCAGAGCATACACCATTTGAAAATTATAGACCTGGCTAATATCACATTTGTACTATTGATTCAAAACTCTTGGCAGCAATATCATGGATTACTGCCTTTCTGCAGCCAACAAAGATCATCCTTTTTTCACACAGTGTGAGCACCAAAGGGATTATAGTAGAGAAAGAAATATCATTAAGGTACAAATCACTAGGCGTGACTAAATTCCCAGCTTTCAAATAAACTGTAAGCATAAATGAATATTACTAAATGCATTAGGGAAAAATAAGCATGTTGTCTCACACATGATAAATTACAAGTTCCTGTCCCTAAGATCCAGGCTTTCTGAAACAGATTTGGTGACAGAGAATTGCATGTTAAGATAAAAAAACAATGAGAGAAAACTACTGCTCTGTAATAAATATGCAATTGTCTATATCTTGGCTGATTAGTAAGCTGAGTATAACATTTAACAAGATCTGTATTTTTTTTTTTTAGGATTTATCCCTGAGTGAAAAAACTAGTGCATATATATTGAGGATCCTTACTTGCTCTTTGCTGCTTTTCCTGCCTTTCCAGGTTTGGATTTAGCAAAGAGACTCGGGTCAAGTTCATCCAGACTCTTGCCTTTAGTGCTGAAAAGACGCTGGGCTCTCTGCTCGAGTGTGCTATAAACAAATGACATAATATGGAGCAATGAACTGACAGACCATAATCATAGGATTTAGTGTACCATAATGCACGCAAGCATATCTCATGACTAAATAAAGCCACAGCCATTTAAATCACAGCAGAATTTCCAGGCGAAGAAAAAGTCCATCACTGATCTAACAGCATTTTCATTTGCCCCTTTCCTTGTCAAAGTCTTTTTGCTCCCATTACTATGCACCAATATATGTGACAATAAATTTCTGCACAAACCTGTGATTTAAATATTCAGATTTACTTGAATTCCATGGCGACTGCTTTCAACTGCTACAAAGAAAAGAAGAATATTACGTTTATCCACAGCAAATTTTAATGCTGTAACCTTATATGACTATCACAGTAAAGTGCTTGGGAAAAAATGTCTACGTTGTTTAATCTCCTCAGTGAGCAGCAAGTCACTAATTGATAATTCATTTATTTAAAATAAGAAGTAAAAAAAAAAAAAAAGAAGAAGAAACCATGTAACGTTCTGCTCATGATGATGAGGTTCAATTATTTGTAACACAAACAAATGAAGTGAGTCTGATAATGTCAAAGTTTTCCTGTACTGATTTATTGGTGTCAGTGGAAAGAACAATGCAAGTGCTTCACTTTGGTGAAAAAAGGTGTTCACCATTTTGACTCTTCTAGGGTAGGATATTCACTCAAAGTTAACTCCCATTACTGCCTGGTTAATAAAATTGACATCTGATTCATCTCACCCAGTTGTGTGCATTTACCCTAACTGAAGCAACGAAAGGATTTAAAATAATGCTATGATGTTTACTTAATGTTTACTTACCCTCCACACTTGACTCCAAGTGCCATAAGAGCAGATTTCAAACGATCCAAACCCAGTGAAGCCAATTCCTGAAATTGCACAGGACAGAATTTCCAGTTCATGAAACAAAAAAACTGGGAGAAATATTTCATGCTTCGATGGAAAACAAAACGAAGAGAGCTCTGAGACAGGGTCAAAAAAAAAAAAATTTAAAAAGTCAGGAAAATGTGTCTGCAACATAGCATCTTGAAATTTAGGACTACACTCTAACACGGTTAGTAAGAAAACGCTTTAAAAGAAACTTGTGTTATTAAGAAAGAATCTTTGGGAACGTTTTTTTTGCTATGTAATTTCTTATGCTTACAAAGAAATAAAACGATGGGCCGATATGAAAACTATGCTCATTACGAACGGTTTTTGTTTCCCTGATCGCACTTTTCTTTCATACTAAGCGTAACCAAGACCAAACTCAGGTACTGAACCAGTTCCCTCCCACAAATAAATCATCCCTGAGTGCATCAAGTAGGCCTACCGGTACCCACAATGTGCTGTACTGCTCAGCGATATGAAACAGAGGGTAAGGCCTGAGGTGCAAGCGTGTTGAAATAATGCACCGTCCCCCGTTTCACACCTCACCCCTCGCTCGTGGCCCCAGTCGAGTATGATGTACAGTGAGAGGGTGACACCTATTACGTGCATGTGTGAGACTATTATGATTTCGTCGTTATTTATAGCCACACAACCACGGTATCAGAGGATTCAGCCGAGACAACCACCCCCATAGGAGGCTGAAAGGCTCCGTACGCCGTAAATCGTGTCAGAGGATGGCCTGGCCTTTGTCTTTTCAATCATACACTATACACACTTCCACTTGCCAGCATTTGGTCAGTCAAATCAGTCTGCTGGTCAGTGTTGCATGAAAGCCAGTTTTGAGAAGTCGATAGGTATCCTTCAGTTTCATATTGAAAATTGTGAGCTTTAACTTGACGATAAAGCTAGTTTAGATCTAGCTGGCAATCAATGATGAATTCATCGAAACTAAACATGTTAAAACGTAGGGGAACAGGTTTATCGCTGCAGTTCAAAAGGACACTGATTTGATGAAGGTTTACTGAAAAAGTCGGATATCTGCAGAAAGTATGGCATTCCAAACTCCACTTTGTCTTGAAGAATTAAAAAAAAAAATCACAAACGACATAACAGCTACATAACCATACATTTTATATGTACATGTATGGACAACTACAACAACAAGAACAACAAAAATGAAAATGGAGTGGCCTTAAGACTTGAGGTCGCAGTGCAGACACTCTTCAATCAGGGGAAGTAATTCGATAATTTAACTTGCATCCCTATATCAATTTAGCCTCTTCGGATACAACAAACTAACGATAGAACGAAAATGATTTCCATTCCCCGCAAATTTCATTCTAACCGTGTTTGAGTGTATTCTTAAAACCAGAAAAACATACAAGATCTTAATTCTATCTCAGTCTCAGTTTACAATAAGTCTGTAACCTGTTTCTGTGTCAATTGTGTGAGATCACACACCTGAGTCAATATCAGTGGCAATATATTTTATGACTTACCTCCCAAGATGAAAAGGCTGACAGGTCCAAGTGAGCACCTGAATGGGTCAAAGCACCCGATGCCTCTTTCTGTGGACATGTGATATGGATGCGTATGACAAAAACTGTTACAAATAAGACTATCAGTTCCCATAAACACAAACAAACAAAACAAAAGCAATAAAACTGATTAGAACAAAACAGTTTTATTACTGAACATTAATTTCCTCTAACAAGCAAAATGAGCTGATGCATAAACAACTGAGGGACATCATACAAAGGACATAGCCATCAGGTAGTCCTTGACTTACGAGTACGTTTGATTATGACTGACTGGTCGTAAGTTGGCCCGTGTTAAATTACTGTAAGTATATTACGCTGTGTAATGATGCTGTAATCACCATAAAGTCCTATTTTATCAACATTTCCTCCGTTCATTATATCATTTTCATTCTTTAGACATTGTTTTTATCTTTCTTTAAATTTTTGTACCTTTAAAAGACATGGATATGGAGAAAGTCAGTGTACCGGTACTCACTACTCACACAAACTGAGTAGCGAGACCGCGGGTTGCTGCCGCTGGGGTGCAGAAACTGTTGTACAGTATGTTTTTTTACTGTCTGGCAAGCGAGAGTGATGCCTGCCGACCAGATGATCGTAAAGTCGATTAATCGTAGGTCACATAGATCGTAAGTCGATGACTACCTGTATAGGATTTTTTTTTCTACTGCCAAACTGTATCAAAATAGCAGCTAAAGGAAATAAACATTTTACAATAAATTCTGAGTAAATGACCACAAGATCAGCTTTACATAGAGCGAAATATATTCAAAATTCAAAACTAGTCAGCACTCTAATCATAAATTATTACAGGGAACATGAATCATGTGAAAATAATCTTGGAACAGCACATTTTCAAGCAAAATTTCAAACAGAAAATACAACAATGATAACAATCAACTTACTGGCCAACCCGGGAAAATTCCATCTGACCACATCCTCTCAAAATCACTCTGAACTTGTTCCACTTCCTAAGGGGAGATTTAAAACATAATCATACAGCAAAAGAAATGTAAATTTTACTTTAACACTGTCATAATGGCAAAACAACCAGCTGTTTCAGAAATATAATGTTTTGCTACTCTTAGAGACAAAACACTGTTTAAATAGTTACTTTAATTATCATCACAGTCCTCCTTCTATAGCTACTCTGCAAATTTATAAACCATGGATGCCTCAGGCAGGCAAGACAGCTTCAAAGTCCACAGAGCAGAGTATACTAGTAACCATAAACAGGAGATGTGTAACTCTCCATCTATCCTAAATGTCACATTCACACAGCTAATGGACAGGAGAGATTGGCATTATACAAAAAAATAACATAGAGATTACCTTGGTCCCAAAATTGGGAAAACTTACATCACATTCCAGTTTAAGGTGTGAAAACTGCCTCTCAAAAAATTTCAACAGGCTTTGTTTAAATCTATTTTTTTTTAAATATCAAAGATTTCCACCTGTAAATGCCCACTAACCATTAAAGAACTCCTCAAAATACTCTACCTTATAAGGTGAAATAAGGTTCACAAAACTGTATATGTCAAGGAGGAGTAACTGTAAGCTATTTCTATACCTCTGACAAGTCTGTTAAGGGCTTGATCTTGGACATATATTCACCCAGGTAGTCAAGCAGGAACACCAGGTACCTGGAACAAATCAAATTCATGTTGAACAAATACAGAACTGTGTGGCAAACAACTACATTACAAAAATTGTGGTAAAAAGAAATACCAATAAAAGAAAAAATTTTTTTTTTAAATTTAAACATGATACTACATTAAACTATTAAGATAAAAATTCCTTGAAAAAGAACAATGTCTTGAAAAATCATCATGAGGATCCTTTATGGCAAAGTTCAGGGGCTGTCTCATAAACACATAACTAATGTCAGTTTACATCACAATATGCATGATTATGGCAATCACTTAATACGCAAAACCAACTCACTCTCTGTAAGCTGCATTTTTCTTGTCCTTTGAGATGTCATAAAGATGATCAAATGTCGACAGGTATGTAATATAGTCAATTTTCTGAAAGTAGTCAGAGACATAAAATGTACATTAAGAAAGGACTGAAAGCACTCAAGCCTATCTTTATCCCTGTCTCAGCTTGCAAGTTGCAATGTAAAAAAACAAATTCTAAAATAATTCTATGTCCAAAACTTTTCTCCTAAGATAAATTTTTTAATTTTCAGAATTGGTCAATAAATACAAAAAGTTACAGGCATTTCAGAGAGTTCATAAACTAGCATTTTATCAGTAAATCATCTGTACCTTTATTTACTACCAAGATAAATGCAACAATGGGTTCAAATATATCATTTCATTGTGCCAAACATATGCAAGACTATGCATCTAAAACTAATTTGCTAAACTGGTAACTGAAATATATTGAATCCTCAAAAACTGATTCTTCCATTAGTATGCATCTATGAGGGATCCACATAATAGTGTCACAAACTTTCTAGATGTTGAAGGGTGTCTGTCGTAACATTATAAGTGGCAATCAGGCGATGAATGCGGATGAGGCACACACAATAATGGAGAAACAACAACAGGAATCCTCACGTCAAAATGATGCAGAATTTACTACAGGTGCTTGATATCAATACAAACTTCAGGGCGGCTATCTAGCTCCGATGCACACAGTTCTCACTGCATTCCACTTCTCTCACTACAGTACACTCATCCTCTCTGCAGTATACTTGTCCTCTCCTCTCTCTCCAGCCGAGCCCTCATATATATACTGGCCCGCCGAGCTACTCAAACTGTGTCGAATGTGCTGGTGCTGGCACACGTGATATACCTCATACATACAAGATCTGTCTAGACTCGTGTAGGGCATTCCCGACGCTTCGTGTGATCTTCGCTGCACACTTGCATGGGCCCAGCACACAATTACGATCAACTGAACATCGCTCACAACACACTCCCGTATATCTCACATGCACTATCATGATTCGTTACAAATAGGAAGGCATTTTTCTCCCATGAGATCAAACTCTCAAACATTTAAATCATCTGTTAAACTAACATTTTTCTTGAGTCATCACAGATTTTATTTTCATTTTCATTATGTCTCTCTGATGCACAGAAAGGTATACTAAACCAACTAAAACTCCCCTATATATATAAATAAACAAGCACTACAGCCTTTTTTGTGCTGATATTTCTCCAAGTAAATTGTAAGCCTTATCATTTGTGAAAATACATTCATTACATGTCCATGCTGACAAAAAAGGAATAAAAAATAAAAAAATGATTTAAAAAGAGAAAGAGAGAAACTAGCAAACAGTTTTCAGTGCGGTCACCAGTAATATTAGTTTTCCAATGCCACTTACATCAACACCCTTCAAATTCAAATACTGTTCATAGCATTTGTGCAGATCCAGGTATTTACCATATCCTTCTTCATCAGTAAAATCAACCATATCTGTGGGTAATTTAAAAAAATAAAAAAATATATAAATTAATAATGGGCAAAGAAATACACAAGATTACCTGGCCACAAACACTGACAAGCTAATATTAGGTGAATAGAATAATACTTTTAATTCTTTTATCTATTTCATCCCCAAATAAGAGATATTTTACTGAAAAAATTGTAGCCAGATGAGCAGCTGGTTATCTGGAGGTTATCTACACAATAGCAAGTTATGGAGGGGCCAGATTTGAAATGCAGTTTTATATACCAATAGGAAATTATTTCTTTCTCTATCTAAATATAATGTGTGAATTTAGAAAACATTTGATGCATAAAGATAACTGGAGACAATTAGTATTCTTAGGTTAGCATTTTCTGTCCGGTCTGAAACTGCTATTTTTTTCATTTTTTAAAAAAATAACTGTGTGAATAGAAAAAATGCTTTCTTGTTTTCATTTTCTTTCACTGCATTACACTATTTGGAACTGTGTTTGTCTTTACTTTCAGGCTGATAAATAGCTATGGGTGACAAAATATCAAAACAATTCCAGATGTACCAGATGCTGCCAATTAAAACAAAATTTCAAAAAATGGTGCTTACTTTGACTTTCTTCTGAGGGATTGTCTCTCTGTTTTGCAAGCTCATCAAATTCTATTGACATTGGTATGCTAACCTGAAAGAAACCATCAGTGCATATATTCATTAATAAAACTGACACTAAAACTGGTAGGTAAACAAACGTTATGTGGTCTGTGGCATTATATTATATCACACTTACATATGTGTGGATAAACTAGTTTACTGTCAGTTGCACATTATACGCAAAATAAGAAATGCAGATAAGACACACAAACCCTTATTGCAATTCGTACGGGATGAAATGGTGAATACAGCATCGAATAATATTGTTAACAAAGAAAAAAGTCCAAAGGTTTATTATCTCATGCTCTAAAAAAACTTGCCACAGTAGACGCACATCTTATGCTTCAAGTTTCTAGCAGGAAAGCAATCAAGTGCATCATACCTCATTTGGATGTTGACGATAAAAGCTTTCTATAGCATTCAACCTCTTCTTGAACTCTTGGTACTCATTCGGGCCCGCCAGGGTTTGAATTTCTTCTTTCCGAACACTGGAACAAAGCAAGGAAAAAGACTGAATGATTAGTGTTAACATTTTTAGAGAAAAAGCATGCTCTCCACGTGATATTTTAAGTCTCTCAGAACAACAGGTACAAAGTATAAATTCCTTTAAAACATTAAATTGTGTGGTTTTAGAAGGACCAAAAACTGACTTCATATTCAATGTGTTGACTAACACATTAAATTGAATTTCCACTTATTCATTCAGTCTTGAAAGCATTATTATGGTGACAGGTGGAACCTGCAAGAATTTTGGGCTACTTCATTTTGCATTGGACTTATTAATCGGCAAAGTCTGCATATGCATCTCTGTCAGTTAAACTATCAAAAAGGAACATACAGTCACACAAGTCCACGTTGTGCTTTTAAGCAAAAATGTAATCGACTCCCTGTTATCAAAATGATGTTACCAAAAGGAATGTAAAGTTTCTAATCTGAATAACTATGCAGGCTATCTATGATTGCCAGTGTTCAATTTTCATCAAAAAATTTTCTTGTAAGCTTGCCCGTTCTTACCCATCCTTGTCCTCATACAGTTCTTTAAGTTCTCTTGTGGTCTCTGCATATCTCTGCAAAATAAAAAACACATGGGAAAAAAATATTAGAATAAACACAAAAATCACATTACAAAGATAAGAATAAAAGCAAAAATCACATAACAAACATATCATAGCATAGATGTAGGGTGTAAATAATTTTAATTTCAAGTCTTTCAAATGCGAAGAAATACAGTCTATTTAATGCTTTTTAAATAACATGAAAAATAATAATCCTCATAATTCAGGCATTTTAAATCCAATAATATTCAATATATCTGTGATACAGAGATTGATGTGCCACCCACATTGTTATAATGAGTAAAATACAATCTATTCTAGTACCAGCTCTCTCTTCTCAGTTGAATGCCAGTAAGTTGTTTAAAACATGTTTATATGTAATGTCCTTTCGTCTTCCCAAACTGTGTGAGTGCCAAAGATTAGATGTAGTCACATAATAACATTACAAATTGTAAAGATCTCAAAAAGAAAAAAGTCTAAATTGTATACAATCTCAATTTTCCACAGTCTACAAAAACCTAAACATTTAATCATATCAAGATTAATATTATATTGATACCAATTTCTTTAATTTTTATAGTTCTCTAATGAAGTATTTTGAAGATGGTCACATGATCGAGGGATTTTTGCTCACACGCTGATCTGTGCACATGCTTTGCACATGGCAGATAGCTCTTGACCTGTGGCGAGCATGCAAATTCGCACTTTAAATTTAAACAAATTCATGTCTGAGCAATGTTTCCTCTGTCATGTGTCTGTCCTCCCTCAAAATATCTCACTGCTCTTTTACTTACATCATGAAGGATTTTCAGTCTGTGGTCTGAGTTGATCTGTTCTCTTTGCTGAAAAAACAAAGAAAAATAGAAACTCAATGTATATAACTGATAAGTTGTTCATAAATTTGTTTGTTACTATTATTCTCCTCCACATATTATCATAATCTAAAAAACAGACAAAATAAATAATGTACCATACAAATGCGGCAATGCCTGTTGTAAAATAATAGTACAATAGACCACTATAGCCAAATAATGCTGTGACAAAAAACGATACTACAAGAAGATTTAGAATGAATTCTCAACAAAACATGTTACAGAATGCAAATGGGACAGATTATGAAGTACTGCTCTCAGCCAGCTAAATCTCATGACAATACTGCATTCAGTCGCAAGACACTGAAAATTCCTACACAAGACTTACAGGCTCCTATATCTGTATCACACATAAATTTTTATAATTAGAAAATCTGGAAACATGCAGTCATAGACTTCAACTTTCAAAAAAAATCATGAACTCACATCATGCAGTCATTATTGATGAGTCACTCAGATAAGACTGGTATCAGTATCACCTTGGTGCATATTTTAAAATTTTCCAGGGACTGTATAACTTTCCAAAGTATCACACAATAAGATCATAGACTACTAATGCTAGAAAACCATTTTTTATATTTTTGTGGTATAATCTAAATCTATACTCTATTTCAATTATAACTGCACATTATTAATTAAACCGATTACTGATTAATATTTTTGCTGGTTGTCGTCTTTAATCACAAATAACGAGCTCTCCTCCTGAGGTTGCACAACTAATTGTGACATTGACCATTGCCATTCGGAGACAGGTCTACTTAGTAGGCCGATTACTTTGCTATCTGGTCTCGGGTCTGTTTAGCAAGTGTGTTATGGGTTTACTAAGTAGGGAAAAGTTTTTTTTTCGCTGCATTAAGCAAAGTGCGAGAAAACAGCCAAAATATCAACAAAAATATAGGAATTAAAGTAGAATTTTCAGTTACACTGGGAGGATGCATCATTGATAGATCTAGATCCATGATGTTTTGCGGTCTAACTGATATGTTGACCTACTTAGCCTCCCCGTGAATGGGATAGATCTAAAGCCACCATAAGTATGGTAATGTTTTAAGGCCTTTTCTATTGTTGAAAATTTACTTGAATTACACAGAGAAGATTCTTGAAGAATTCAAAAATGTTTAAAACTCAAACTTTATTGGAAAACTGACTCTTTGCACAACACTTCCTAGGCTGGCCTAGAAAATGAAACAAGGGAAGTCATGCATGCGCAGTCACAGAGGCAGGGAAAATGGTCTATTCAGGACCCTAACCTAACCTTAAACACTAACCCTAACAAAACAAGCGCTTCAAATTCGGAATATGATGAAAATGTGGCACCCAAATCCATGAGAAATAGTTGACTGAGACTGGGTGCTTATCATGGGGGAATTTCTAAAAATTGCTCTGGGTCAGTATAGGAAAAAAAATAATCTATCCGGACCGGTTGACAAAGATTTAGATCTATACCCTGCTTATCATGGGGGAATTTCTAAAAATTGCTCTGGGTCAGTATAGCAAAAAAGAAAAATCTATCCGGACCGGGTCGGTTGACAAAGATTTAGATCTATACCCACTTCGTTTGACATTAATTATTACTGTTTATTAACTACTCTCTTCTTGTAGTCACTTCCAGAGCAGTGGCAAGATTGGATCCAGATGAACCAAATAAAATGTGGATTCTTGTCAATCTGTCACTGTGCTCTGATGGATTCAGAGGGCGATAATTATCATATTATGTCAGAAAATGTAGATCTAACAAGAGATGGATCTAGAGGACTGAAGGGTCAGCACGTCAGGGCGGGTGTTCGCATCACCTATGTCTGCATCATGTCAGACTGCACTAATGTGAACCAAAATTGGTTGATTTCAATAGCTTTATAATTTATGTCCAGAAGAAATTATAAGCTAATTTTGGTGCAGATTGATGCGATCTGACACCATAATGGGCAATACCGCAGTGTTGCGGTCCCTTCGGCGACCTGGCACATATCGATTACTGTAACATGAACCAGTGCCTACATCGATAGCCTACTGGGATTATTGCCTCGGCAGTATGCACAGCCGAGGGTCCCAGCAGGTTAGGGCCAGGGGTTGGTCTAGTTCATTTTACAGTAATCGATATGTGCCAGGTCGCCGGAGGGACTGCAACACTGCGGTATTACCCCATAATGCACATACGGTGAGACAAACATCCCGTCGATGCATTGACCCTCCAGTTCTATAGAACTAAACTAGATCTAGAATCCAGATCTAGACTAGAATCTTCTAGGTCCAGATTCATCTCGATCTAGAATCTAGACTTTCAGATCTCTGGATCTATTCGTTACTTATTTTACGTCTTCCAACTTCCTTACTGCTGGTTATCTCGACCGGCTCTAGATCTAACCGAGTCTCAATCTGTCTATAATATCTAGATCTATTCTCTAATGATTGATGATGCTAGGTTTAGATCTAGAGCTAGATCTAGATCTACTCTACATCTAGACTCTAGATCTAGCTAGAAGATGGTCCACTCAGTTCTCAATCAATTCACTTTGTCCAACTTACTGTTTTCTTGTGCAAAAGCATCTCACTGGTCATGGCTTCCATCAGTCTTTCTCTTTCTTCGTGACATCGTCGCTGCTGTTCAAGAATAGATTCCATGGTTACAAACTGTATCTACAGTTGCAAATCAAAGGAAATCCCAAAAATCTGAACTTACAGTTTCTTGGTCTCTCACGTTCAACTACCGTTGTTGATAGGCTACTAATAAACGGAAGTTCTATTAAGTGAAGATGGCGGAGAAAAGGTAGACTGTAATGAAGTTTCGTAACAAAGTTTTTGATCAGAACACTAATCAGAACACACCCATAATTTTGAAATAGCAATCGACAGAAAAAACATAAAATGTAGATCTATATAAGCATATATTTAATATAACAGGACTTAACTTTTTTGATAAGCAGTAACAATATGTATTATACATGTACAGTATCTATCAGCTGGCCCTGTGGCGCAACGGTAGCGCGTCTGACTCCAGATCAGAAGGTTGCGTGTTCAAATCACGTCGGGGTCATCGAAATTTTTGCTTTTTTTTTTTTTTCCCCCGAATGAAATGTTGGACGTTTCCCATTTTAAAATTTAATTGGGGAACTTTTCCTTTTTTTCTCAGAAACAATGCAGATAGGCCTACATATCTTTAACATTTCAGAGAAGTGAAAAAAGTACGCGTCAGATATGACAGCGATCAACTTCCTAAGTTGTAGGCTACATCACAGGAAGGATTAGCTGAGCATAATGTATCACTGATCAAATATTTTTTTTTTAGGAACTAGGAGAAAAGACGATCACTGTATGCCTTTCAGCCTCCTGATGTGGTTATCCCGGAGGGAGAAGACGGCCAAGAGAGACATATTGTAGAACTAGGCTAATATATGTACATGTATATGTATATGATAAATCTACAAAGCCTGCGTAGTGAGCACCTTCCTGTTCGGTAGTGAGTCCTGCTGGATCTTGCGCGCCCGACAAGAACGGAAGCTCAATGCCTTTCAAGTTTCACATGCGTTGCCTCCGACGCATCCTGAACATCACCTGACAGGACCAGAGGTCCCAAACAGCACTGTGCTGGAAAGAGGTGGATGCAGCAGCATGTACACGCTGCTGAAAAAGAGACGCATGCTGTTTGTTTGTATTGGGGTTTAACGACACATCAGCACGATTACGGCTATATAATATTGTGTCAAATACGGTAAGATATGTTTACACGTCAAGGGGGGAAGAGAGGAAAGAAAGAGGGATAGAAGACAGGAGCAAGGAGAGAGAGAAGAGATGTCTCCCCTGAATGTCGAGGATGGCATTCCATGGGAGACATCTCACCGATGGCGGGCTTACACTGCCTGCAGGTGGGAGCAGAGAACCTACATGTACTTATAAACCCCGGGCCCCCGCGGGGGGAGACGCATGCTCTGGCTCGGCCATGTCGTGCGCATGGATGACTGACGGATCCCTAAAGACCTCATATGGAGAACTTGGGCAGGGAAAACGTTCCACGGGCAGATTACAGCTGCGATTCAAAGACGTATGCAAGTGGAATCTAAAAGATCTGAACATCGATCACAACAACTGGGAAGCAACAGCCCTCGAGCGGTCAGCCTGGAGACAGACTGTGCAGAAAGGTCTCTCCAATTTTTAAGAGACACTTGCTAAGAAGCACGAGACAAAGAGAATGGTAAGAAAAGTTTCAGCCCAGGCAGACAGACCAGCGTCAGACTTCACCTGTGACTTCTTGTACAGAGATTACCACTCCCGCACCGGACTGGCCAGTCACAACAGAGCGCAACTGCATAGTCTTCCGAGACTGAAGGATGCCCATTGATGGATATATGATAAACAATTAAACAAGGTACATGTACACTGTAATACCGAGTAGCCTTATCATTTCAACGTAACATTCCAGTGACATTGTTGTATTAGGGAAAAAGAACATAGATAGATAGATAGATAGATAGATAGATAGATAGATAGATAGATAGATAGACAGATAGATAGATAGATAGATA
>JBCEWB010000015.1:3493500-3507697 GCA_039654565.1 Peronia peronii | reverse complement strand
AAGAATCTCACCACAGTCAGGACCGAATAAATACGTGTTTCGCATTTCCCGTTGAAGTGGCCAAGGACCGAATATATTCGTGGCTCGCAGGAGCCGTAGGATCCGCAAGCAGGCTACCTGTTGTATATATACCTACTGGCGCATTTTGAGGGTTAGTTACCGTCAATATGATTATGACTGTATAGCCTACTGTATTGGCGTTGTTGCCGTTATCTGAGTGTTTCAAATGACTAATAAACTTTTTTTGGTTGATTATTTAGAATTAGACCTATTGGTGTTGACTGTTGTATTGTTTAGTTTAGCATGTGACAATGTGATGTGACCGAGACGACGATTACTAATTAGATCTAATCTAGATCTAGAATAGATCTAGATCTAATCAACTCGAATCTAAGTACAGTGGTCTCCGCCTAAGAACCCGGTCGTCAGGAGACAAAAAAAGCGGGCTTTCATTGGGGTCTTAGGCGGACGGCCCGGTTCTTTGGCGGATTGAAAAGTTACGCAACCCATCTGACCGATCTATTTTCTCGGAGATCTAGAAACTAGATCTAGAATTCTAGAGTAGATCTAGACTATCTAGATTAGATCTAACTTCACTCTCAATGAACTTTGATGTACGTCGAGAGAAACTAAGAAGCAATAGATTTACATAATCATGGTCAGTTCAACAGGTATCACTTCAAACTATGTAACCCTACCTTCTATGACACAGCTGAGATGCTTGAACATACGAAGTCCTCCTCAACTTCCAATAACTTCCACCGACTCACTAAGGCTACAACTGTACTAGCCCGTTGTTCCACCAGGATTAAATAGGTGAAAGGTCATGGCACGTCTACTAGTTACCAGATTTATCACAAAAGTGAGTTAAGTGATTATAAAAGTCCTTGACCACCCAAGACTGGAGAAAGAAACAAATCGTCAAGATTCATTCCAGAAATATCGAGACTTTAACTAAGTGGAAATAACAGTTGAAGGATATCAACTCAGCCTAAATAAAAAACAAACAAATGAACACAAAAAAAAAACAGAGGATACAATGTTCTTCAAACAAGCTGTCTATTGGTTTTGTAACAAACGGCAAGTTGCCTTGATTAAATATGCAAGTATTTCACGATGCATTGACAGTGACAGGCCCTATTGTTACAAAAACATTTGTCACTTCTGCTTTAGGAGAATTAGTATTGAATAACGCCATCCATTAGAATAATCTCTTAAAAGGACATAACAATTGTCATTATGATTTTTATCTTTATTTATTTTTTTAAATATATTTTAAACAATATACGGTATCCATCCGATTTCAGTTATACTTACTCGGCTTTTATAGTTAATGATAACAAAGTGAAGCAAAATCAGAGCCTAGTTTAGTTTGTTAGTGGACTTTTTATGCTGCGCTCAAACAAAATATGGCAGGATAAAACGCCTATAAGGCATACTGTTTACGATTGTCATGCAATATAGTCTCGCCCTTTTTAATCTCGTAAATCTCAAATCTTTATAATAAATTTTTAAATGTCAAAAAAAAGTGCTGAAAACTCGTAATAGTAACGATATGGAAGAAAAATTTGATTTCAATATTTTTACATATTTTAAGGTTGAGGTTAATCTAAATTCTATATAATACATGTAACCACAGAATAAGCCTCTAACGCCCTGCCACGAAAAATGATGATGAGATAGTAACTCTCAAAATTGCGATTATCACTGAAATAGTTCAAGTGTCTTATCTGCACTCTAAAGAAAAAGCAAGAGAGAGAGAGAGAGAGAGAGTCTTCTCTTTAGATCAATTTCACACAATAGACAATGTGTTCCAATCATCAGAAGATTAAAGTAAGACTCCCTTAAAGGATTTTTTTCATTGGGAAAAAAGATATTGTTGATTAAGAAAAACATTATTTTAAACCAAAGAATTTAAGGAGGGTTCACTCAGGGTCACAATATGCTGGATACACCATTGATTACACAAGTTACGTTTCATCAAAGAATTATTTCTGAATGAGTGTTCTGGTTGTCAATTTAGTTCTTCCATCATACTAAACATTACAATTGGCATAATTAGTAAAGTTACCAAACAGGCTACATGGAGAATGAAGAGGAATTGTTGATCATCCAAAAACTTGATTTTGTATTTACGAAGTTATAAACACATGTTATCGTATTAAGCTTCCCTAATGTTTTTGTGCATGTTTGTACGTGGAATTATTTTATTAGATTGTTGATATTATCATTTTCAACATTATTATATTATATTAATGACAATAATAATATTATTTATGAGACAGCAAGGAACAGATGATTACTAAGGATATGCAATGTACCCACTGTATATATAATAGTTAGAGTTTTAGTTTGACCGCAAAACTCATTATTCACTGCGATACTTAATCATGGCGTGGTTGCTAGGCGAGACATCGACGTAAATATTTAACGTTCTGGTGGCTGTCCTTTCTACAGCACTGAGTTTGTAAGGACTGACGGCGAAAGCAAAGCTAGATCCGTCCTAAATTGGTTCGTTCAAAATGACAACAGTTCTTCCTCAGAAACCTGAAGGAACATATACCTTCGCAAGTCAGCCTCGTGCCGTTGCTCAACGGAAAAAATACAGAGAACCCGTCGCACAAAATCCGTAAGTTTATAGGTCTAAGATGTCTCTCTCTGATTAGTCCTAGATCTAGACTTTATCGAGAAGTTTCACCCTGTTTGACATGTGAATGGCATTTGTATTCATTGGGAAATGCATCTGAATTTTCTTAGGCATTCTAAAGCCTTCTACCACAAACTCAACTCCATTTTGTTCTCCTGTGGTATTTTGGAAAATGCGTCATGGTTACCTAGAGGAATGCCATTATTTTTTTTTTCCGCCTTTAGGCCTGTTGTACAAAGCCCATTCTTACAATTCTGTAGGACACAATAAAATTACAGGTACATCAAATAATAGTTTAATAAACAAATCAAGTCTCTGTATTATTTTGATATCGTGCTATTATTGAAGCATTTATTTCTGCTTGATACTACTTACTAGCATATTTGATAAAGTGTTGATAAAATTCAGGAAAATAGCTCAAACAAATATTGCAATAGTTATAAAATTGTATGTAATGTGTAACATTGCTTTGCTGACAGACGCCACTGTATTTGTGGGTAAGTATAAAATTTTGTTTGAAATTTTGGTATTACTCCATTTTTCAAAAACTGTCAGTTGTATGAAGGTAGTCTCTGTGTGTAATCTCTATTAAATCATAAAAAAAAAAGTTTTCAGTATACAGTATTTCTGTTTGTTTTATTGCATTGTGCTTTGTTTGAAGTTTATTGTGTCAAAAGAATAAGGCAATTGAACAATTCTGAGCTGCTTGGCGATTTTTAATAAACACTCTGAAAACACCAGTCTCCAGTGTATGTAAAATTTCTGAAGGTCCAGTCTCCAGTGAGTTAAAGTTAAATTCATTTTCCTTTCTTGATTTTTTTCTGATGATTTGGATTTTGCAAAGTTCTCACTTGTTGCCAAAAGTTTAACAGAAACTTCTTTCAGACTATGTTAAATTTTTTATTCTATATCTTGATTTTTGTTGCGCTTTTTTGACTAACTTCAAAATATACAACCCTAGACAATAGACTGTTTTATGAAAAAGGGGGAAAAATGATTCAAACATAGTCACTTCTGTTTTCACACAAATAGTTTGTACTATTCTTCGTTGCAGTTGCTTGTTCTGCCATTACTTCAGCAATTAAATCTGATTAAACAGATACTATCCTAATTGATATCCTGATTTTAAAATTAGACATTCACTATCATCTACCAAATCTTACTTTGAAATATGTAGTTTTTCTATAGCTTCAATGCTTGGTTTATTTCGTCTTTCAAACTCCTTCCTGGTGGTTATCTCGACGGGTAGCTTCAATGTGATTTTATTTATTATCTATCGAACACAGCTTTATAGCTTATGTTGCTAGGATAAGTGATCTTATTTTAGCAATAAAGAAACAAAACTGACAGATTAAGAAATCTGGATTTTGAAGGATATGTTGAAAGTGAGAGTGTCACAATTTATTTCTGAGTTCATTCTACAATAACAGTCAATCTTCCTTGTCCATATTTCAGAGATGGACCAGTTCAGTATGGAAACATCATGTACGACAGAAGAGTGGTGCGTGGGAACACTTATGCTCAACACACACTGCCAGCAGTAAGTACAGTATCTGTATATATATGAGACGCGACATGGTAAAATCAGGCGCTTGTCAAACTGAGGCGACCGGAGAAATCATGTGTTTTTCAACAGTGAACGAATTTTTAAGGCAATTTTTTTTGTTGTTCACAGAACCCATCTATATCAATGTAGAAATGCATTTCAGAGTTAAATTTGCTGAAATAGATTTAGTAAAAGCCCAAAAATTGTAATTTAGTGGCATGGGCTAACAATGATTTATAAGGATTTACAAAAGTGATCAACCATTTTCTCACTAAATTCAGCTACAGCAGCAGGTTACCCCCATCGTCTTTAATTGCCAGTATCTCGACTTCTGCTTAAGGTAGAACAAAAATTTGTTCACACACAGAAAGGGAAATGAACAAGCTTAACATTGGTACCAATAACTCCATATGCTCAAAATTCGATCGTGTCCCATCTCATATGGAGTTATTTCCAGCGTAATTATATCTTCATGTCTGAAAATGAAACATGATCGATAAAAAATACAAATGTTCATTTTTTCCTGTCCATATGTCAATGAAATTTGCCTTATTCTGATTTGAACTCATTTTTCTTGTCTGTTCTTTCTTTAATCCATCAGACTGCCCAGCCAGACCCCATTGAAATTCAACGCCAGCAAGAAAACAGACGTCGGGCAATTGCCAGGAAGCGAGCAAAAGATCAACTCCGCCCACGTTCCCCTGACCCTGTTGAGGGGCGCAAGCATATTGATGTTCAGACAGAATTATATTTAGAGGAACTGAGTGATCGAGTGGAAGAGGCAGATCAAGAATGTCAGACAGACGCTTTCCTTGATCGCCCACCATCTCCATTATTCATTCCAGCCAAAACAGGCATTGATATTGCCACTCAAATCTATGAGGGAGATGTAAGTTTTTGCTTACAATATTGAAAAAACTATCAAGATAAAGTTAAAATTCCAAACCATTTCACACAGAATAATTTGAAACATTTCTCAGACTGAAATTGCAGTTTGTCACTACATGCAAACTTGTAAGGGTCATATACACTTAATGTGCATTTTGATATCTAACTATTCAATATTTCTTTTAATTTTTTCTACATCACACACCTCTATATTGGTAGGCCGACAGTTGCCATTTTTACCCCCACACTGATATATCGGTATTTGAGAAAAGCAGCACTGAATTGATCCATATACATACTGTTCTGCATTTTTAATGCCAAAAATATGTGAAACAGAAAACTAGGAACATCTGGGACTGAAATGTGTCACAGAAGATGCAGGATTGTAGATTTTCGCAGAAAAGAAAAAAAAAGTAAAACCAAAATAGCCACATTTCAGTGGCCCCCAGTATTTTAAAAAACTCTAGCAGAATTCACAGGGAAGTAGGAAATACAAAATATTTAGTATCACTTTGTTGGAAATTGACTATAATTTTGCTTTAGAGTGAAAGTTTCTAATTTCTTTGACTTGTTTTCTTCAGATATTGATGAAACTGTGCAACCTTTGTTATTGTTGTATCATTTTGCAAAAATGATTTCTACACACTTTAGATGTGACTTTCACCTTGACATTCACATCTTAAATACCTAAGTGTATTGTTTTCTGCTCAGCTGCTAAATAACGTGGTCACAATCCTATATCACCTGTGGTATAGAGAGAGTTAATCACTTTTATATGTTGTGATTCTGTAAGTTTTGTTTCAGCCTTTTCAGTCTTAGTGTGAACTAGTTTTCTGCCAAAGTCCATTTCAACATTTGAACTATATATATTTATGTAAATGTGAAAAAAATAAAAGATGGGGGGAGGGGGGGGAGGGGAGATTGTGGTAGCTTTAAATGATGTGTTAGCTGTTACTAATGTTAGTACTGATGTTGTGGAAGGTATTAGTTCAAATTATTCTAATGTTGCTATACTTTTCAGCTATTTGACTTCGACATTGAAGTCAAGCCAATCCTTGAAGTTTTGGTGGGCAAGACAGTAGAGCAGTCACTATTGGAAGTAATGGAAGAGGAAGAACTGGCCAACTTACGACAACAGCAGCGGGCCTTTGAAGAGTTGCGCAATGCGGAGCTGGTTGAACAACAGAGACTGGAAGAACAGGAGAGGAGACATCGTGAGGAGAAGGTACTATTATTCTGACAATTGAGTCATTCCCTCCGGAATTTTTTTCACGTGTGCACGTAATTATTTTATCTGTGTCTCAAAATTATGAAACCATGCGTCACATTTTCACATATTGTGTTTCTATTTTTATTGGAACCCTATTATATTATACATCAAATGAAAGAGAATTGAATGGAGAACACAAATAAATATCTAAATAACACTGAAAACATGCTAGTAGGGTTAGGTAAAACATGAAAATTCAGGTAAGTTCAACAAAATTTATTTTCACCCACCCAAGGTAGAAGACCACCTGAAGGCTTTTATTATCCAAAGTGTACATCTAAGTAAAGGTAATCCATTGGTGAATATATTGACAGCATTTCAAGTTCATGAGAGGTTATAATCCAATGTATTTGAGCACCAGTTTGAGGCTAAGCATTCACATGTTGAAAGTAAAAATTCGGGCTCCTCTATATGGGTGGGTTGAACGGAATCCTAGATCTAGATCTAGTTCTAGTTGTAGCTGGCTCTTCTACAACAGTCCACTCCTCTTTATCTTCATTTGCCCTGATGTCTCTTCTTTCCTCCAAGTTACCAGCATTAGATCTAGATCTAGATAGATCTACTAGATCCTGATTGCCCTAATCGCCACGCGCACTTTTCTCATCACTCACTCTCAACACCTAGGTCGATCAGGGAGATTTGAAGTTACAGCCATTTTTAACTATTTTCCAACTGAGATACCAAAATGTTCTATTTGTTTTCCACAAAACGAAAATTCAACCTTTTCTAACCTGAAAACAACTTGGTATCTGAGTCGGAAAATAGTTAAAAACGGCCGTAACTCGCGATTGCTCTGGGCGTGAGACATATATGCTCATATTACAAATTGACATGATTTTTACTCAGTGATTAATTTATTCAATGTTCACAGGAGAGAAGAATGAAACAACAGCGGGAGATTCTCAGAAAAGAGAAAGAAACAGCTGAGAAGATTGCTGCCCGCGCCTTTGCTCAGAGCTATTTGGCTGATCTGGTGCCGTCTGTCTTTGGCACGCTGGCAGACAATGGATACTTCTTTGATCCAGTGGAGAGAGGTATTCCTGTCACTGTGTCAGCTTATAGAGGCAATTTGATTAACACTGGAAAATGTCAGATTCCATAATAGCAAATGTTATCTCTTTATATCTCATACCTAACTAGTAATATGCTTACCAAAAGAAAAGCTGTCTGCACTTTCCTGGGCTGATTCATTGTCCCATTTTGTTACCTAAATGTAAGTTTGTCCAAGTTAGGAAATAAACCCAGCAATCGCACTATGTAGGTGATAGCTATTACAAGTTCACACAGTTGAACAATGACACGGTATCAATTGAAATAAAAGTGAGACATCTTGTAAGGGTAAATGACTATGTAATTTCCAATGGTGTTGAAAATTTAAACTCTGGTTACGTCCCTTGCCCCAGATGTGGAACAAGGCTTCTTGCCTTGGTTGATGGACCAAGTAACAGCTGAACTGGACAGATCCGAGCTGGGTCGCCTGGTGTTGGATGGCCTGCTGAGAGAAGTGGTTACTCGTCGTATCGACGTATACAAGGCCCTGGATAAACAGTTGCACCCTGAGACTGTGAAGTCAGATGACATTGTTGCCAAGGTTGATACCCTCTTGGAGGGAGATGATGTCATTGCATCTACCTCGGTAAGCTCTGCTCTATGATATTGAACAACAAATTCTAGGTTGATGGTTGAAAGGACAAGTGGTCTATCCTCTACTTTTCTGACACTGCCAATTTTCCATATTTTCACAAGTGACCAGTGTCCAACATATACAGGAAGTTTCATGTCAGTCATTTTGATCACAACAATATCCATGTGAAAATTGTCAACAGATAGGTAATTTTGAAAGGTGGAAAGTTCTTCCCACTTTTTTTTTCATACGCGAATGGGTCCTTGTCCTTTTTAGCAATTGTATGCATATCTTCAAGGACAAGGGATAGAGCACTAGCAATATAGTCATATATGAGAGCTGCAAAATATGGTTTGTGGTGGAATTTAGATGGGCCCGTGAGTCGCAAATTGCGGATTGTGGTAGGAAAGAGTCAAGAAGGGAGAAAAAACAGCAGTATATCATTAATCTTTGCTAGTCACCCTTTCCAGGGTGGGTTGTGAATGGAGAGCTCATTAACCCAGTCTTAGGGATTTGTATCATTTCACCCAATAAACAATTGTCCCTTTGCCAGGTTAGTGTTCACATCATTTTTTCGAAGAGATCTTGGCCCAGCCATTTAGCCTCTTATCCCTTGGATTCTATCCTGGAGCTTTCTAGTAGAACAGTTACCTGAGTTTCTCAGTGCATGTCCTGCTCAGAGCTGTCTTCTTTGACTAATTTCTTCATCAGTGGAAATATGGATGGTCCTTTGTCTCAAATTATTCTGTGCCAGTTACATGTATCTTTTTTTTTTCTTCATTTCTGGCTAATACGGTTACGGTTTTGTTAAACTTTTCAATCTCCTGTTGAGGTGGTTATCTCAGCTGTACAAAAACGCACAAAACTAGAAGTTTGCGAGCTCAATATGCCCGCTTTCTAAGTCACATAAATGCAATAATGCCTCTGGAAATTTGGCTGACAAACAAAAAAATTATACTCCTATTTTCTGCGCTGATTTTAAGTAGTAATTTATTCATTACATACTGAGCCATGTATGCATCTTTTTTAGCTCTCTTGCTTGCATGCTTTCATCCATATCTGATCAGCACTTTTGCAATTTTCTTTCTTTTTTTTTTTTTTCCCCTTTTATTTGAACAGTTATCTCCCCTGCCCATAGTTTCAGTCTAGACTGATTTCCCATCAACCTCACCCATCCGTGAATTTTTCCCCAAATGCATTTAATCACCTAATTATCCCCTTCCTTTCACATTCACTCAAAATCCACTCAAAATTACAAGGCCACCCATGTCTCTCGGAAAGTCAGCATTTTATTGCCACGTCAGCGGATCACGCATGCCTTCTGTTTTGCTTGTCGTTGGCATTTTTTCAAATAATTTTTTTTTATCCATCCTAATTTCTTTGTCCCTGTTGTACCTCCTAAATTACTCTTATTCAGTCATACTTAACTCTTAATAGGTCTGCCCGTTTCTGTTTCTTTGTTCTCTCTCTCTTTCTCTTATTCTCTTTTGTCTCTGCTGTCCCCAGAGTATGTCTCTGCATTTCATTTCTATGTTATACTTACATGTTTTTGCCAGTAGTTTTATGTGCTCCCTTGTATGCCCCACTCATCTCATCTATTTCTGCCTCTGCCCTTTTTCATCCATCCTTGGTCTTTGTATTTCAGACTTTGGTTGAATGTATGTTAGTTCAGTTCCCAAACGCCACATTTTAGCCAATGGCTGTCAGTCACTCTGCCATCTTTTTTTTTGTTTTGTTCTCTCATCCTTCCTTGACTGTTTCTTCCTCTTGCCACACTTACTAGAGCTGTTTGAATTTTGTATTTTCAGAATTAAGTTTTCAATCTCATTCCTGCCAGATTCATCCTAGTTGCTTCCTCTTTCACTTTGCCTTTCTGTCTTCACTGTCTCAGTTTTTTTTTTTTTCCTTTTTGTGGTGTTTCTTTGTTTGTTTCTTCGAGATTCATTCTGATCAGTTCTTTTTTCAGACTTCCTTTGACTTCCTTCAATGCTCCCTCTCAACTTTCTTTATTCCTTTTTTTTTTTGTTTTTGTTTTTTGTTTGTTGTTACTGTCCCTTCCAGATTGTTTTCGTTCAGCTCTTCTCCCTCCCCTCTCTCTCTCTCTCTCTCTCTCTCTCTCTCTCTCTCTCTTTGGTAGCTTTGCTCGTCTTGCTGCCCATAAAATGTCGAGTGTAAAATGCCCTTTTTTTTTTCAATTATCTCCCTTGTTCCCTATCTCTCTCCATGTCTGAGCTCTGCCCACGAGCTACAGGGTAAGAGTTGCATGCTTGCACAATGAGATCAAAAGTCGCAAAACCATTCAGCTGTGACAATAATGAACCATAACAGTTTGGACAAGGGTTCTCTCCCTGTCTGCACGCAGTCTGGCCACTTTTGTGTGCGGCCAAAAAAAAAAAAACCCATCCATAGGAATCTCACAACTTTTGAAGTTGAGGCAGACAGGGGATTTTTGAAGACGTGGCCGATTAATTCATTTAGTTTGTTGTTGTTTTTACTATTTTGTTTCTGTTTGTCTTATTTTGTTATTGCTGTGGTTTCATCACGCATGGCCCAGACAGCGTTCAGTCCAGTCTGTCATTTGGCCTGGTCACTCTATTTCTAGAAATTTATGTGGGCAAAATGTCAGTGTCTGTTCGTCTGGCTCTTTGTCTCTTTCACAGCTATGGAATGTGAAAGAAAGGCAGAAACAAAACAAAACAACACAAGAGTAAAAAACAAAAACAAAACAGCTGAAGCGGAAACATGACTCTTTTACTTTCGTTTTTCTTTTCTTTTTACTTGTTCTTTCTTTCTTTCTTTCTTTCTTTCTTCATTTCTATTTCTGTTTTCTTCTTTCATTCTATTTTCACACCATAGTCAAAGACACACACCCATGTGAAGTATATATTATTATATGCGTCCACAATCGAGCACCAAACATGCACTTATGCATACTTGCTCGCGGTGAAACAGACATTTGTAAAGACTCAAACACACTCGGACGTAGGTAAACAACCAAACACCGCGAAGATACTAGATATACATGGATCATACACATAGTCGAATCTCCGCACATACACTGTAGAACAGCTTCACTCTGTCTGTCAAACCTTCACATACCTTATTGTGGCAGACACGCAAATACATACAGTACACAGACATACTCACGCTCACACATGCGCACAAACACAAATAGGCATTTACAGTACAAAGTACACAGTACAAAGAAACACACAAACATTCACTCTGCCAGTCAAACAGTCACATAGCCAACTGTAGTAAATTGAGCATAACATACACTGAATTAAATATGTGTGGTACTCAGAAATACGAATGTCACACGTGCACACAGAAACACGCATATTGCAGTTTTGCAGTTCGTATTACAAGAGATACACGCTTTCACACATGCACACGTGTAATATTGCACTCAACATAATAACCTGAATCTCTATTTTGTACTCCTTGCCCTATAGATCACCGTGCTTTTTTATCTTCCATGTCCCATCTTCTATTCAGCATTCCATTCCCGAACAAGCAAACGCTCCTCTTCTCTCCTCAAATCTTCTCCATGCTAGCTCTTCTTTTTTTCTTTTCAAACTGTCGCTCTCTTTTTCTTCCTTCTTTCAAAAGCACAGCACTGCTCCAGTTAGTTGTCCCTCGCATGACTGGCTCTCCGTTGCTCACAAACTCATTCCGTCAGGATTCCTCTGTCATTTCGCCGGGGCCCAAGTGCCCAACAAGCCCACCACTTAGCTCGTTTAGGGCCCTCCACAAATAACTGGGCCTCTCGTGAGCTGCTGAGCCACTTCGTGAGTGAGTCCCCAGCCAGGAAAGGGCCCATAGTGCATCCTGTCTGGGGCCGCCAGCTCTATTTTTTGCTTTGCTTTCTTTCCTTCCTTCCCTCTTTATTGTTGCGTTCTCGACCATCTTCTGTTGTTTTGGTTTTTTTTTAGTTTTTTTGTCGCTGTCGCGTAACCCATCTCTTTCTCACTTCTCTTATTTCTTATTAGTTCTCGGTCGTTATTCTGCAGCCTGTTTTATTATTTATTATGTATGGAATCTTTCAGTCCTCAGAAAGTAGACTTATTTCGCCTTTACGTGCATGCCAGTTTGGCGAGAAGAATTTTTGTGAGTAAAAATGAATGTGGGATTTAGGAAATTTTGCCTATCAAATTTTTAACTGCCAAGAGAGCTTTGGTGTGTGTAACTCACCCTTAAATGTTTCTTTCCTCTTTCTCCTTCTTCCTCTTCCTCTTCTTTCTCTTTTTTTTCTCCCACTTCCTTTCCCGTTCTCTTCGTCCTTTTCCCCTCTCCTTTTTCCTCCTCCTCTTTCTTTTCAGGTCCAAGATAATTTGGAACTTTAGAGGAGTGTGCATCTGGAGGCACTGCTATACAAAATCAAATATTCAGAAGCAAAGCAAAACAAACAAACAAAAATAGTGCTACGGTAATGGTTCAACCGTTTAACAATCATAGGCACAGACAATAAGACATCGACAATCTTTAAATTAAATTCTTTGCATGTAATTTTCAGTATTCAAAGAGAGGGTTTTCTTTGAGGAACTATTTTTTGTCTTTTAAATTATTTTTTTCCTAATAAGAAGTGAATTTAAGCAGGAAGCTCAACTATTAAAACCGACATTTGAGTTCTGCAGGTACAACAGCCTGTACGGGTACGCAGATATCGGAGAGATCACCAAAACGTTTAGTGAAGAAAATTATCATTGATCCAGAGATCTTTTCGTTTTGGGGATATAATATAAAATCATGTTTCATTGTTTGCGCACTCACTCACACACACACAGACACACACACAATTTGTTTCAAAACAACATGTGTATTGGACGAAAGCGAAAAGGGTTCTGGAAAGAGAAAGGGTGGGGATGGGGGGAAGGAATGAACGAGTCTCAGAGATAGGCCTTTTATGTCATTTCTTTCTTCGATTCTTTCTTTCTCTACATAGGATTTGAGTACTTGCAGATAAATTTGTCTCTGCTCTCCAACCATCTGCATCTGTTAGGTTCGTTATGACTTGAAATGAAATAAATTGTCACCACCAAAACAATACTCCATAAGTTTACATTACGTTATGGTAATTGGACTGTCGGACTCGACTATTGAAACTCGAGTGTTGGGTTTCGACAACATCCGCAACAAAAGAAATTCAGCTGTTGATGCTGCTATGACGAATTTGTTTTTTTGTGTATTGAATTCCGTTCTCCTGAACATTTGTGAATGAAATGTTTGAACAGGCAGGAAAGAAAAGAAATACGGTGAGCGAAATATTGCGCACGTGAGAGAAAGTCAATCCTCGCACCTGTGATATGCTTTTCACTTTCAATATTCATCCTCCGAGGTGCTCTTTCTTTGAGGATTTTGAGTGCTTGTAAAAGCCTGTCATGGTTTTTTAATTAATTTCAGCAGAGATGTTTTTAAATAAAAAGGGGAAAATGCCATATAAATAAAAACCGCTATAACTTGCTCCGCCCTCCATGAGAATAGCTGTTCAATTCGCCGAGAGGAGTTTCTAATCATGGGCTCTTACAGAATCCGAAAAAGAATAGGCCTGCTTCTCGCTGTTAGTTTGTCATCCCTATTGAGGAGAACTGAATGGCCCCCTGCTGCAGATTTAAAGCAGGGTGAGAGCTGATGAATTGACCGAACTGAGAGAGCTCGATTGTCGATGTCTTATTGTCTGTGCCAATGATAAACGGTTGAACCAATACCGAAGCATTTTTTTTTCGGGGGGGGGGGGTTGTTTTGTTTTGTTTCTTAGCCACATCGCTGGGCTGAGCACGACCATGACGTAATTCACAGTGATTAGCAGAGCACGTCCAGGTGACATTGAAAGGCTTAACCTCTTGAAAATCATAACCTCTAGAAAATCACAACCTCTAGAAGGAATTCGATCCTGAACAAGGGCATTTTTTTATATATTTTTTTCTGCGCCTGCTTTCACTTTATTTATTATACTTCAAAAGGCAATAGTAATACCCACGATGATGGTAACAAACATTTGGCCAGTTCATCAGTGTATTCAATTTTAAAGTTATTAGTTCTCCATACCGTTATTTGTTTTTCTTTTTTTTTTAATGTACCAGTATTAAAAAAGTTACCGACTGACAGTCACTGTCTTAGAATTTAAGACATTTCTATGAAATTATAATGATAGTGATAATGATGATAAAAAAAAGATCAGATGAGGATATTCAGTAGTGGTGATTTATGTGGGGGGGAGGG
>JBCEWB010000015.1:3465113-3486865 GCA_039654565.1 Peronia peronii | reverse complement strand
CACATTTTATATGCATGTATACCTACAACAACAAGAACAACAAAAATGAAAATGAAGTGGCCTTAAGACATAAGGTCCCGGTGCAGACACTCTTCAATCAGGGGAGGTAATTTGATAATTTAACTTGCATCCCTTTTTCAATTTAGCCTCTTCGGATACTACAAACTAGCAATAGAATGAAAATGATCCCCATTCCCCACAAATTTCGTTCTAACCGTGCTTGAGTGTATCTATTATTCCAGGTGTACTTCTATTCATGTAAAAAAAAAATAAAAGATGTTCAGTGGCTTTGTTCCCTACACTGTTTATTTGAAGCATTGGTATTACAAGTGGACTATTCTCCTCATAGTGCTCTGATAGTAACATGAGATATGTCTTTCTTTCTTTTGGGACTGTAAGGACTGAGGAGTGGCTCTCAATACCTAATGAACATCCATTCTATCTTGTGAGAAATCCCGTTATAAAAAGATCACTGAATCCCAATACAGTAGCCTTATTTTAATCTTTTCCTTAGCAGAATATTTTCCGGCCAAATCCTGTTTTGGGAACTGATGTTTTCCACTCATGTACAGAATCCAGTGAATTATCTAATATGCTCTGTGGAAAAGGATGACTTAATTTGATGTGCAGAAGCGACAGATGCACTTTCCCCAAAAATTTAACACTATTCATGCCTTTTCCTCATTGGTGCAAAATTCAGATTAGCTAGAAAAGTTCTCCCAGAACTGTTTGGAACAGAGCAGCCCTGCACTTCTAGAAAGACCTGTGGACTTGAAGAGGCAGGTGAATTACAGGCTTGCAGATTGCAGAGCCGGGTAATGGGGATTGTTTTTTCACCGGTCTAATTACATTGTTTTGCTGGACACAAGGGCTGTTGAACAAATTGAATAATATGGGAGGAAAAAAAATCACTTTTACCATTTTCTTTAAAGGTACTCCATGAAAAAATCTGAAACATCATGGTACACAAAAATAATATTTTAAAAAATGTTTTCTTCTCAATTGTAAGTTCTATCAAAATTTTCAATCTTTAATATTTTAAATAAAAATGAAAAGAAAAGTGATATTTTCTTGCTTCACACTGCTTGTTTAAATCTCTTGTGTAAGGCAAAGGGAAGTAACTATGCAAGTGAACAACAACCCACATTCTACCTTATAGCAGCTCAGATGAGACATGAAATCTGTGAGCTGGGTAAGTCTTGCTTTATCTTTTTCAAAAATTTCACACTGTTCTGTGCGAGCTGGGAAAACAAGCATTTTGCAACAAACTTACTGGAGCTTGTTCAGTGCTTACTGCTGGTGCTGTGGCAGGTGCAGTAGCAGATGGTGCAGCTGGTGCTCCTGCAGGCTGTGCTGATGGAGCTGAAGCATCTGTTGCCTGTGGTGCTGCAGAGGTTGTGCTAGACTGTGGTGCTGTCACTGACTCTAAGCCTGGGATTGACGAGAGCTGAAAGGATAAGACAAAATGTTGAAAATGGGGAGTAAACCAGAGACTATGTACATATTCCTCAATTACTTCATCTTTTTATATACTATAATTAAAAAAAAAAAAAAAAAAATCACCACCTCATCCACAATTACTTTCAAAATGTTGTTCACCATTCCTCTGCAAAGGCAGAAAATTTCACATGTATCTCACAAGCTGGTTCCCCACTCAGATCCAGTTTCTTAATCTGATTTCACTGGAACTGTCTATTAGGGTGATAGTCATTTAAAGTAGGTAATGGTCTATTTGGGTGATATGTCAGCTTCATAGTAATTTCCCTATCATTATCCCTATTTTGGTGACATGTCATCTAGATAGTGATTAGGGTTAGGATGATACTGCTCTAGGTGACATGCTGCCCAAATAGTGAAAATAACATAAAATTACTGTATGTCAGTTGTCACTCAAAGTTTGCTAAAAGCTATAATCCTAAGGTCATGCAATCACTGAAATTTAAGGCACACGACATTCAGGGCAAAAAATAAACAAATCAAGAAGTCAAGAGCAACTATTTCTACTTAACAACTAAATCAGATATGGCCAACTGATACATGAAATCATGTTTCTTCATGAACTAAAATCTTGCTGAATATAATTATAAATTTCATACAGTATAATCAAGATCTATTTCATGTTCTCATCCTCTCATCAGCAACATTTGTTTCACAGCCAGTCAAAATGAGACGTATGTCGATTTTTCACCATATGGGGTTTTTAGTATCATGTGAAAGCTTATTTCATACCCTTTTAGGTGGTGAAAAAAAGTTCTGAGCTAGCTTTATTCTAGCCAGAGATTTTGCAGTTTGAAGAATAAGGAGGGACCCTCAGCAACGACCGAAATTCTGAGAAAATCGAGTTTAAATGAACGGTCGAATGCATAAATCTACATACCCACCTCACAAAAACCCGATTTTAATGAAGAAATATTTATAAATCGAGGGTAAGATCGATACTGTCTTATTCAGAAATAAATGCACTTTCGATTTCTGCAATAAGAAAAAAAAATTAATGTCTGACCCCCCTCATCACTTTAAAACTTGATTTCTCCGTTCTAGCAGAGCGACTTATGTCTCATTTCGACCGACCGCGTGACATTTAAGTTTCAACTTTTTAACTCATATTTCTCATGAATTTTTGGAATCTTAGTCTCTTGCAAGAGATGTCTCTACTAAAATTTAATTACAATGTCTTTAGTCCTAGTGAAAAGCTAATCTATACGAATGTCTTTGTATGATCTAAATCGCTTCAACATAGACAAGTGAACAGTGCAGAGACAGATTCATACAGCAATATTTCCAACATCTCAAATATTTAGTATTAATCTTGAGCAGATCTCAAGTCTGAAGAAAAACCTACGAGAAGACATGGTGATAAGAACAGTTTCAAGTATTTATATCAATAGTGAAATACCACTCTGATATATTCTTGGTACTTCACCAATAGCAGCATTGGCTGAGATAGACCCTTTTGGGGACTGACAAGACATAATAAAACCAAATCAAAGACTTGCAGTTTTTGGAGACAATATAGCTGGAACTGAAAACTAAGTCAGCTATTAATTTTGTGACTGTAGCAGGAAATGATGAATCCGTGAAACTGCCAGAATGCCAATAAATTTTGATTCTCATTCTTATATATACAATGTGACACATAGAGGCATTGCCTTCAAAATGAAGTTCTCATAATTGATATGGATCTAATGCATACCCTTTACCTTAGCCTCCAATATACTAAGTGAAATCTCAAGTTGCTGTAACCTTCCAGTCAGATGCTCAAGTTTGTCCTCACAAACATTTGCAAAACGGTTCAGAAAACGTGATGTATGGGTAATAAAATGGTTGATAAATGCAATTGTTCTCTTCTGGCTAATTGCCTCGACCTGAAAAATACAATAATGCTCATTTCATTACAATTTTTATAATTGTACATTTGAAATGATCAATTAAAATAATCATGCTTGGGATCCACTATTCTTGAAGATGTCCACTTGAAATAGTGCTGTCGCTGTGCATGTGAGAAAACTCCAAAATATTTCAAGCGAAAGAAAAATTAAAAACTCATGTTGACATTGATACTCTCTTCCCAAAATTTATATTAGAAGCAGTTTGAAAAAAATCCATGCAGTCAATTTCTTTACCTTTGATTTTGATAAAATTTTTTTAAAAAAAAGAAAGTAGAAATAATTCAGTAGTAAATGTTCTACAGTACTTCAGTCTTGGCTTCTTCCAAACCACTGGAGAAAAATTTTCCTATATCTACAATACTGAATACATGTAAATCTATTTAAGAACCTCTTGCAGCGTCTCCAAAAAATGTGTTCCCCATTGACAGTCCAAGGCACCTATAGTAATAGCCTAAATTCGTTTTTATTACAATTAAATTCCTGTTGATGATTTTCTAAAAAATGAGAGATAAGGATAAAGTACACATGATATAGATGCTCTTGGGATAAAGTTGACAGGCTTTACATGAAAATCAGGACTATGCTCCAAAGCTGGAACAAAGATCTTTTTTAACCTCACCTTTGTATAGTCAATGCCTGGGCCCACCAATGGCAGCCCATCAGAATCCATCTCAGGTGTGGCCTATGACTATGTCATTCACAAGTTTGTTTTCATCTGTACATCATGAGGATAAATACTCTGAAAATAGATGTATGAGAAACATTCATTAGTTTCAACTATTTTCAAAAAAGCTGTTTTTTTTTCTCTCACAAACATACACATGGTCCTCTGTAAAAAGAAGTAGTGCAAAGTTATTAACTGCACTTAACTCTCTAACTACAAGTGCAAAAGTTGATCAAAGTTGTTTTTCTCATTCTTAAAAAAAAATCCTCTTCATGGACATTTAGAAGTACCCAACTGAAACCCAGACAATAAAAAAAAAAATGTGTACTTTGACATTTATAAGAACAGATCAAACTATGACAGCAACTGCAGTAAAGACTGAATGAAGAATGAACAAATCTAAGATTTTGTCATAATAATAGAGACTTTTCGAGTTAGATCTATTTCATCTTGCCATTCATTAGTACTTAACGATCAGGGCAGGCCAACATGGACTTTTGTGAGTTATATCATGGCATGACCTTCTAACTGTGCTCTCTGTCTGTTTCTATTACGGAAGTCGTGAAAATGGCACAACATATCAATTACTGTATTCAAATTAAATGATGTAGGTTAAGTACCATCAATACGATTATGACTGTGTTGGTGTTGTCTGAGTCTTTCAAATGGCAAATAAACCTTTTTGGTTGATTATTTATTGATGTTGTGCTCTTTACTTTTGGGTTAGATTCTGAGTAGGGTAGAAGTAGGGGTAGGGCAGGGTTAGGAGTACATTCAAACAGACTTAAATTTGCAAGAGCGTAATCAGCAGTAATCGATACATATATGTGCCATTTTCATGATTTCCATAGTAGAAACAGGCTGGGACCACACTTAGAAGGTAGTGCCTATAGATATCACACACCTTACACCATCAAATCTGAACCAGATCAAAATTTCATGATATTATCATACTTTTTTAGTATTCGTCCACATTGGGGGTTCTAACCCTATAGACTCTAATACTACTAGATCTACTAGTCTTAGTCTAGATCTTTGAGCAAATGAAGCCACCTAGGACCTAGGCTGGAGACCGCGACCTTTGTCTTATGTGATGTCAAACCAAAACTCCTTTCCTTCTTTTCCAAAATACAGGCTAATCTGTCGGTGTAAGTTGGATCTTGAGTGCAGATACACGGAAACATTAGACTGGCCAACAAAATAGCCTATGCTTCGAACACAGTCACGAGGACTCTGTTTCTAGTCTAGATCTAGATCTACTTCCATAAACTTTGCTCGCCTATAATAAATGAATTTTGGAACATGAAATGTAAACAGAGAATAAAACAGTTTCTCTCATAAACTCAACGTTTAAAGTCTTACATCATAAGGGGTTGGTCTGATAGCACTTGCTCGCACCTATGGATCTAGTCCAATGGTCAATCCAGTGCTAGTTTTCACTTAGGTGGTGTTTTCGCACGGAAGTGGGTGTTAACCTAGGGTCAACATAAAGAGTCTCAAACATAAACTCACCAAATATAACTCAAAAACTCAATTTTTCTGTTATGACTCTATGGCCATTTTTCTCCTTGTTAACTCCTTCCACGATAACTTACAATTATATAATCACACTCTTAATTTTTTATCCTGATCAATTTTCATCATCATCCAGATGCGGGGACGTGAATACCAACCTGAAAGTTTAGTAAATTAGTCTCACTATTGAACAGCGCCCCTGTGCTCCTATTAATTATCCAGATTTGGCAGGAGAATAGAAGTGAAAATAAAACTATATGGATTTCTGACAATTCTTGGCTATAAGTGAGTATTCATCTTATAGTATATTAGTTTTCACTTACAGGACGTTTCTATTTTCATCATGAAAATGCATTTGCTTCTTTAATCTCCAAAAACATAAGCAATATAGATTAACCTAAATGCCTTCTAAAGATAAAATAGTCACGTAAATAACTCGATGTTTATTGATAGTTGTTTCAGTGTTATGATGCTCCAAATGCTGTATAAACGCACCTATATAATAAAATTGTCTTCGTGGATTATAAACTGTTAATAAATCTGAAATTTGTTTATCCTTTTAGCAGTTTCCAAACTTCTTTAAATTGAAACAAACGAAAAATCTGGTGACCAATTTATGGTGGACTGCTATGGTTCTTGATGTTTGCATACATAGAGTGATCTGTGTTGCTGGTGACATTTTCTGTGGAGGATGACTTGAATGAGGCTCTTGGTTACAGATGGCTGGCCAGGAAAAGGGAAACAGATTTGTAGACTATTTTGTCATATGTGGACTGGATGAAACGTCCGAACTAGAGCCTGATAAACTATCTGGTAAGCGATTCAACTGTGCAAGATAGATCTCTAGATCTAGATCTAGATCCAGATCTAATGAAGAGCAGAATTCATGGTATATATTGGAATCAGACTTAGATTTAGATCTATAGGTCCCTGGGCACTACCGTCTTTTTGCGGTCCCAGTCAGTTTCTACTGCAGTGATCCGGCACATATGGATTACTGCCTTCCAGTTATGATAGCGACATGGATAATATGATTGGTATGTCTGTTTGCAGGGACAAAATGATGTAGATCGAGATTAATTGCTGTCAGTATGATTATGGCTGTATTGGTGTTGTCTGAGTGTTTCAAATGACTAATTAACTTTTTTGGTTGATTAATTATTGGTGTTGTGTTGTTCAGTTTTTTATGTGACAATGTGATGTGACCGAGACGACAATTAATCAATAAATAAGTACTACACGTAAATGGCGTAAATCTAGCAGTATTGTAATGCCACACTTTAAACGTAAAAAGAACATACCAGTACACTTGGATACATGCAGAACGCTCCCCCCCCTCCAACCTGCATACTTATCTAGTTGAGAAAGACAAACGGAAGAAGACATTATGTTACATCTCTCATTTCTTGAAATACATGTAGCAAGATGTAGAAGGAAGCTATACTAAACTTATGAGAATAAATATTTAACATAATTTTTTATATGTGACTCACTATATATTGAGTAGGCCTAAAGACGAACTAGCGTATTCTGTCGTTTCCAGTCATGATTTAGCTTTTCGTATTCGTAGCTAGGCAAAGAGTTAAAAAGCATTTTTGCCATTTTTGCCTTTTACATATGAAGTAGGAAAAAGGAGAACGCGCTGAAAAAAATTAACTGAACAAATGTAATCACGCCCCAAGATAATTGGAAGGCTGTTTTCGATGTATTTTGTTGGTAATACTATTGTTATCAGTGTGAAAGAAATGAAATTAATATTTGGTACACGGAATACATTCTAATAGCCTTAAGTGACCATCCCATTTGTACCAGGACCACAAAAAGAAGGTAATGCCGGCCTCTGGCCAGAACAATATGGTATCTAGATTCTAAAGCTAAAATCTACATAGATCTAGGGCACTTTTATGTTCAAGTGTGGTCCCAGTCTGTCTCTCGTAACTCGAAAGTAGAAATGACACACATATCGATTATTATCTTCCAGTTATAAAGTATGATTATGATTACTAATTTAAGTCTACTAGCACATACCCTAGCCCTGATCCTAAGCTTACAATCAAACAACGACAACACAGCAGTGTTTGATTATAGGGTTTGAGCTGAGGTTAAGGCTAGGGTATGTTCTAAAGACTTAAATTACCATTCATAATCATGTCCCTAAATAATTGGAAAGCAGTTTCGATATGTGCCATTTTTATTTCAGGGTTGCGACTTCCATAGTAGAGGCAAACCGGGACCACACTTAAACAGGAGTGCCTCTAGTTTAGCTCTAAATGTATTATTGGGCCAAGTTGAGAGAAGAAGAGTGAGTAAATCTAAGTATCAGTTTACAGAGAGAAAGCTGAAAAGACTGTAGCTCAACTCCATGGCTTGGGATGTGGGATATCTTGATAGCAGTTTAGAAAATCTTTCAAGATTTGCTTCTGTTCACGTGGGGTTTTATCCAAACACTTCATACATCCCTGGTTTTGGCACTGTTGTGCCATGTCATGCACTCATTCTGTGAAAGGTTGATCAAGAGATCTGTGTCAAGATCTATATATCTATGATGTGTTGATCCTGCAGTATGATTAATTTATTATGAAATCCTAACTTTTCCATGTAGATCTAAAAATCTTTTGAGTGATAGTACTGTGAAGAGTATCTGTACTTTTGTGTAATCATTCAAGAAGGGACCACCATTCTTTCCGCTTCCACATATATATTTTTCTCTATGTGAATTTACAGAGATACAAAAACAGCTCAGATGGGCAGATTTGTTTTATCATGCATGTAAAACTAGCTCCTTGTTTTTGTCCGTTATTGGTCTTAGACTATTATGACTAGTAGAAATATGTATCTATTCAGACTGTGGTGGCTTTTATGAATAATGAATCAATAACATGGAGTGCCATTTGCGTACGTATGAGTGAAGCTGTAGCTGTGCATGGATGTAAAAAGAGAATTGGGTGCTATGCGTAAAAACAGTTTCATAAGAATTTGCAATAACAGTTAACATTGTCCCTAACATGTTACGTACTACACAAACACATAGATCTAATCACATTATTGTTTTTGTCACCATGGCAGGTAAATCTTTATGATATGTTTTTCGCTCTACCTGAAAATTACTCAGATACTCAGACTCCATATGCGGGTAGTGAACGGCAGTATGAGTATTATTTATATTAAGGGAGAGGCGGGTCCTGAGAGTGATTTTCTAAAGTACTCAATGTAGGCTTTTTTTCAGCATCATATTTAAATTCAGCATGCCCAAATTAGAGGAGAAAAAGAGTCAAAAAATAATTTGGATGGTTGGTTGCCATGGAAATGCCGCCATATTGGATTTCTGGCTCCAAAAATTGCTAATTTTCAAAAGCCTAAGGCTTCGGTGTTTTTCAATGAAATCGTTTCAAATTTTGCACGCATGTAGTATTCCCTGACCTCAATAGCGCTAAATATCAGTTTTTCAAAATTTGCCATAGTTTTTCTTCTACAAATTTTTTAAATTTGTACGTGGCAAGATGGTACTTTTTCTCATTTTCCTTCGACAACATTTTCTCAAAAAGTAAACAAAACTTTGCAATCTGATACTTGTTATTATTTTACATATATGTAGGAAGATTCATGCCAAATTTCAAGTAAATCCATTGGTAAATAAAAAAGCCTTAGGGAAAAGTGTGCTCAAAAAGTAGGTTTCGAGATAATCGCGTCTAAAGTTTTGACAAAGTTTTTCAACCAGTTCCTTGTGACATAACGTATTCCTTTTAGCTCAAAACATTCCAGCTTGATAGATTGGACCCCCCTTTTCAGCCTCTTTCTCTTCCTGGCTTTTTTCTCCTGAGAAATACTTTCATTCTCAGTGTAAAGACCTCATAGCTTCAGTTAAAATTGACCATCAGAAGCGAATTTGAGTGATATTTTAGACACCCCCCTTGTAGGAAAAGCTCAGTTTATGCATGAAATAGGCTAGTTTTGACCACATAAGCAGTAAAATCTTGAAATAAAATGGTTTAGCTTGAAGAAAAAAAAATAATCGGAAATTCGATATTTTCAGCCAAAATCTCAATTTCAGGACCTGCCCCTCCCCTTAACATGTCAGACTTTATCAGGTTGAAAATTGCCACAACAGTCCATCAAGAAGGAGCAACTTTTGCAATGAATTATTTTAAAATTGTTCATTACTGAATGCCACAGGACTCATGAATGTTACATGACCTGAAAAACCTCATTGAACATTTCCAAAAGTTGTCATCTGCTCTTTTTTTTTTAATCTCTTGAAATGGAGGAATAGATCTATAGAAATACTATGTGAGCAGGAAAAACAGCACAAACGTTGCCATGAGAAATGAAGAAAAATCAGTCACAAATTTTGCGAATCTGTGAACTTCATGTGTATTTTCTTTCTTCTTTTTTTTATTTTTGTGTTCACTTGTCCCAGGTGATGCTCAGCAATGTCCACCTCTGGAACGAGCATACAAATCAGTTGTCCTTGCTCATTATCCAGACTCTGTTCTGTGGAATCCATTTGATGAAAATGCAGTTGGCATGGTAAGATTGACAGTGTGTTTTCCATTCATATATATGTATATGAAAAAAGGTTTTTGCATTTTATTACAAAATAATAATAATAATAGTAATAATAATTTTAAAAAAAAAAAAAAGCCCAAACAGTTGTAGAGAAATATCATGATATTCCACATAACAATTCTTCTTTTCGTTGTAGCGTAGAAAAATATTGCACATATGACATTGACTGTGTGATCTTGACTGAATGCCATGGGAGCAGCAGGGCTCACATCGTCCAAGCTCTTTCTTGTATACTATATAGTGCACACCAATCTGCTCCAATCCCACAGCATCCCTCACAGAGAATTTAGCCTTGCTTCATTTTTTCATAGGCACTGGAGAGGGACAAGATGAGGTCATAGGCCTTCGCACTTAGACAGTCGCACAGAGTGATCAAATGAAATGTTAGATCCCGCAAGAAGCGTAGGAGGGATTTGTTGTCTCGTAACATCTTTGAATATATGCATTTATCAATTGCCTATCAATTAGTCCAAAAAGATCCTCTGCCCCCTCTTATTGCTCTCTGGGCTCAGCCCACATGTCCCACAGAGCATGTTGGCTTGGTCCCACCCAGTAATAGGCATAGGGTGGGACACAATGATATTCCATAATGATATTGATCCCAATGAAACCTCTCAGCTCCTGAAGGTAAAGGGGCAGTAAATTTCACCCTTTTTGGTGTGTCTGCATGTTTGTTTGGAACATAAGGTTTTTCTACTGGAGAATAAAAAAACTTCAGGAAGAAGCCGACGGGCTTGGTGCAATCCTAGAAGGTATCTTCATGAGGCCCTGTTGGTAAAAAGAATACGGAGAATCTAGAACATCCTATCAGAAATGACAGTACTTCTAGATGTATTCAGCAAGAACAAGATCAGATAATGTAAACATTAAATCTTTAGTAAAAATATCTCTACACATGCATGCAGTTATCACAACAGCATAGAGACAAATACAATGGCTTCAAAGTCTGAGGACATATTATTTCAAGTTAAATAATTTCTATAACTAAAGATTTGTTTTATTTTTCGTATACAATCCATCATTGGTACCCAAGTCTATCTGTCTATTCTCTCTCTCCTTCCTCTCTGTCTCTCTATCTATATGCATATATAGATATATATAAGCCAACCGTTACCAATTCACCAACTAGATCTAAATCCGCTTATAACTCTTGATTGCATTTAGGATATAGAAATGTCAATAATAATACATTGTTAGACCTAAGGAGGCCTTTCTGGAAGCATAAATGAAAGCAAAATGAACTGGTACTTCAGAGTACCAGGTGGAGTATCATGTCCTGACTTCCCTGTTGGTACTTCAGAGTACCACTTCAAATTGAGGCTACCACGTAGAAAATAGCAACTGCATGTTCATTGAAACACTTCGATTTCGTACAACAGATTATTAGCCTGTTAAAAAAAAATCATGGGCCCCCTCAATGCATTGAAAAAGCTTGTGAGGATCACAAATAATCTACTTACCTTTGACACTGGAATATGACGTCCAAGGTGCACCAAAATCATTCTGCACCAACTGTTTGCACGGTATCCCATCCTCAAAGGGGCAGTATTCTGACTAACTTTCATTTAACTAATGTAAAACTAGCATCCGAGCCAGATTTCAGGGTTTTGCCTTTTCATTGTAGGGTGCTGCAGTCTTTCAAAAGTGGTGGTACTTAGAAGTACCATCAGGAAACAAAGGGTTAAGTGGCAGTTTTCTAATTGGACAGTTTGGTAATACCCAGGCTCCATAAGGCTTACTATGGAACCATTAAAATACATTTATGATAGTAAGATGGTCATTTTATTTTTCCTTTCTTTATCTTGCGGGAGTGATTTATATTAGTTTCGGCTGAATTGTTATATTTGGGAAACTTAAGAATTTGCATTTATTCCAGTGGTTTGAACTGGTAGAAGCTGTGTGGATCAAATTTTTACTCCAAGAATCATTATTGAAGAATATGTAGAAAAGCAGGAACCTATATACACATCAATTTTATTGACTTTAAGAAAGCATTTGAAGGTTTTGCACAGGAACTCCCTCTGGAAGATCTTAAAATGTTATGGCCTTCCCACAAAGAGATCATCAACATCATAAAAGAATTATATAGAGATAATCTATGTGCAGTTTGCAAAGGGCATGGATTAATAGATGATTTGAAATAAAAACAGGAGTAAAACAGGAATGCATATTGTCGGCACTCCATTTCGGCATAGCAGTTGACTTTATTATGAAAAAGTGCACAAGAGAAGACACAAGAACACCGTGGGTTGATGGAAAACAACTAGAAGACCCGAACTTTGCGGACGACATAACTCAGCTTAGCAATACCATAGAAAAAATGAAAGGAAAACATCCAAGCTAACTAAAGCAGCTGAGAAAGTCGGATTACAAGTCAGCTTTGAAAAAAACCAGACCACTGAAAGAGTCAATAACGAAGGATAACCCAATCTTACTGGAAGGAAAGAGAATTGAGGAAATCAGCCAGTTTACGTATTGGAGAAGCTGTGTAGATCAAGAAGGAGATGCAACATCAGAATACGAAAGGCTGCTACAGCATTCAGAAACCTAAGTAAGATCAGAACTCCAAATTTATCTCAATAAAAACGAAGCTCAGAACATTCAATTCAAATATTTTGTCAATGCTTACATATGCCTGCGAAAGTTGGAAAATCAAAAGGAAATAGAAAGGAGACTGAATGTCTTTGAAAACAAGTGTCTACAGAAAATTATGGGCGTTAAGTGGAATGAGTTTAAAACAACAGAAGAAATAAGGGAAATTTCAAAGCAGCCTCACATAGCAAAAATAATTTAAAAAAGAAGATGGCGTTATGTCATTTACATGTGTCGGAGGAAAGACAGCAGAATATCAAAACAAGCGCTGAGTTGGGAAATTAAAGGCAGAAGAAAGAGGGGGAGACCAAAAAAGGCACTCAAAAGAACCATCATGAGAGAGGCCAAAGAAGCAGGAATTGAGAGTATGGGAAAACTGTTTGAGACAGCACAGAGAAGATCAGAATAGAAGAAGATTGTGGCGGCCCTATGCGAAGTATGACGGCGCAAGAAGAATTTCAGATTTTCAGATTGACTAATTTAATGTGGTTTATTTTGATAATTTTTTTAAAAAATCTATCACAGTGTTTAAAACATCAATCTCATTAATTACATTTAAGTTACTGTGTTTGATATGAAACTGATTGTTCATTATTTGGAAGTCACAACATATTAGCTAGCTTTGAAGGCCGCATCTCAGGGAGTGAATATGTGGTGGAGATCATACTCTTTTGCCTGCAGGGATGAAAAACATTCTAAGCATTTTGATTTTTGACCTAAATACCTCCCTTTTATGAAGTACAAGAGAACACAAGCGTCGTAAAGAAGGGAAAAATCAGTTTCTCTTCTGTTATTTGAAACATGAGTTTTTGAAAATTCTTAGAAATTCACTGTATGATGAAAATGTTTTTTTTCTGATTGTGATAATTTTCTCATCATTTTGTGCTTCACATGTTTCTGATAACAAGAGAATATGAGATTTTTTCTCCTTATTTGCAATACTAGTAACATATCTCTTGTATTTAGCAAAGAGAAGTTTAGTTAATTGAAGAACTTGCTCATTAAACTTGTATATTTCCTATCATCTTGTTTTAATATTTTCAGCTTTGCCTACCCAAGGGCTTGTCCTTCAAAACCCAACGAGATTCTCGACAACCAAAATTTCACTCCTTTCTCATTACACGTGAAGATGGATCTCGCTCATATGGTTCAGCTCTTGTATTCTATGAAGAAGTCACTCGCAAATCTGTGCTCGACACAATGCAGACTCTCCATGTTATGCATCAGGCTAATACAGCAGTCTCATTTTCCTTGGACAGTCCAGAACCGGTCAGAAGAATTATGTCTGATCGTAAAGAAAAACAGGGTTCATTTGATGCCAGTAGAGACAAATTGTACGTCAGCAAATGTATTTGTCTAGTCACACCATTGCCATTTGTTCGGTGAGTAACATTATTGTATTGATGTATTGGAAAGCAATCTTTTTTCAGTTAGATCTATATATTCATTTGTAAAGTCGTTTATATAAATGCACTTTATGAATGCATTGCCCGGTGTCTGCAACAAACAGATCCACTGCTGGCAGTGATGTCTTTGTTGTTATAGTTCGTGGCAGATTAATGGTTTTCTTACCAGCCATCTTATCTTCTTATGTTATTTTTTTCTATGAATGGTGCCACTTATGTTTCAGATATTGCCCTCAGTAATTGGTTGATCAGAATAATAATTTTCTCACACAGTTACATGGAGGATCACTCAGGTTGTCAACCTGCAAATGAAGAAGCAGTAATCAGGCAGAATTGTCATATAGAACAGCCCATGCATTTCCTGAAAATTTATAATATCAAGGACCATGGATGGACTTCAATACAATGAAAAAAATTAATGTTATTAGATAAGAGATGTACCTGTTGTTGATCTCAGTCTCTCTTGATCCTTTGAACAGAGCCTGCCAACAGTTTTTACAACAGCTATATGAAGCATCACAGAAGCCGAATCAGCTTGCCATGACTTTGGAATCATATGTCTTTAATGTTATTTATGAGGTCCCTCTCCCACCATGTGGCCGCAGTTTGAGATTTATGGGTTGCTCCAGTACAGTGTATGTGGTTAGACCAAGTAAGTAAAATAGTTCATATTTTTTGTTATGATCATTCATCTAAATGTTTCCTAAACTAAGTATTCAGGACAAGGCATCAATGAATGTATAAACTTGATTTTTGTGAAAAAAGAAAATTATGTATGATCTGAAAGAATAAATTTGATGGGAAATTTTTGCCAGTGTAGGACAAGGAAAATTATAACGCCTTTTTTTCAGTTAGATCTAACTCCTCATGTCATACACTCTGGGTTCAGATGAATACCCAGTGATGATACTATCACTGGTAAATTTCACAGGAATTACATGAAGAAATGCAAAATTATCCTCTATCTTAAACAGGAAGAGGTATGTTCTGCACTTTGTTCATTATCATGCTACCCCCTGTTAGAAGGGAGTCAGTCATAGAGGATGAATATTATTGAAATCAAATCACTAGTCACGTAAAATTAAATGACTTTACTTCACTTTACTTTTTTATATTATTCATTCATACTACAATGAATGGATCACTAGTTACTTAATGATTATATACACATATTCTTCCAGAATATTTTAGGAAAATAGGAATATTTGGAATTACACTTTCTGAACCCTTCTTTTTATGTTTATTTCTAACTTTCTGATTCCATTTTTTTTTTTTTTTCCAGGCCTAGGAGAATTACCTTTATTTGATTTTCCTCTGTATGATATGTTTAAGTTGCTTGGTGTAGATAATGTAACAGAAATCTTCAAGTGTGTCTTGTTGGAACATCAGGTGCTTTTGTATTCCTCTGGTAAGTATATCTGATTACCTGGACACATTTTTCAGCATTTTTCTTGAAACTGCTGTGATGAAATAGTCAGAATCCATAGGATTTTTCACATAATGACAGGCATTGTGATTTGAATGTTTTAAATAATGAGAGAAATATGAAAGAAAAGTTTGCAAAAATTACTATTTGAACAGAACCCACATATGTTAAATGTATGTTGTTGTTTTTTTTACTCCTTTTGAGGTTGCAATGAAGAAGATACTTATTTGGTAGTTACTGATAAAGGCTCAGTAATGTTATGATAGATGGTATTACTGGGTATGATTATTTCTCATTCTGGGTCAAATATTATGTCTGATGATGAAAAGGATTCAATCAGTTCAGGTCTCATTCTGTAATGTCTGCCAACATGAACTCCAGATTTGTGGTTGAAAAACTGGAATACCGGTACATAACGCTAGATTGTTGTGACATTTCTAGTTTTTCTGAGTATTAGGCACATATAATTATCTGTTTCCCATGAAGTTTGAAATCTTTTTCACTTTGCTGTGTCTGCTTTGGCAGATTACCAGCGTCTTATGCTTGTGGCAGAAGGGATGAATGTCTTGGTGTTTCCCTTCCAATGGCAGCTTGTTTATGTGCCTATACTACCAGCATCAATGCAACACTTCTTAGATGCTCCTGTGCCATTTATCATGGGCTTATACAAAGGCTCCAACAAGGACAAGTCTCAGCTTGTCTTACCTTGTGAGGTAAGGAGTTCATAGATGAGTTGTTGCAAGAGTGTTGTATGATCCTGATATCTAGACTGAAAATATTATTTAATATACTTTGAGAATCTTTTATATATTTTTATTTATGTGAAGCAGATGTAGCCTTTCTGAACAGATATATTATCCAGGAGGAGAAATTTTATGTATATGGGAATATGTGCATCAAAATATTTATGCAGTTTACATTTATTGTTTATGCAGTTTACATCTGACCCCCCACCCCCCACCCCCACCACCATCACCATGATGAGTTAATCTCTGACAACTTTGAGGACTCTTCAGGTCTTATGTTGAAATTGGTTGGCCTAGAGTATCAAAATATTATGTACAATGTTAGAGAAATTGCATTAGTTATACAATTTTTCATTTTTGCTCTCTGATTGGTTGTATAGATTTTATTTTCATTTCTGTACATCATCATTATCATCTATCATTCTTTCTAGGATAAAGATTTCTCCACTCTACCCATTCTTGAACACTTCTATATTTTGTTCCATGAATAACTGGTCCTTGTGACATCATTATTACAATATCTCAGCCAGGAGATTTTGGGCATATGCATTGTTCTTTGCCATGGTGGATTTTTGTATGAAGGCCTGTCTACTTTCTTGCATATTTTCTGTGTAAGGCAGTATTAATTTAAGCATCAGTGACTAGAAATTTGTGCAGTGCATGTTTCATTGTGCTAATGTTTTCCTTCTTTTAATCACTGATTCACAGGCCAGCATGTGTTTTGTGGATATTGACAGCCAAGTCATGGAACTTCCTGAAGATCTGCCCATGTTTCCGTATCAGATTGAGCTCAAGACTGAACTAACTCAGGTTCTGAACAAATACCAGAACTTGATAGGTGCTGAAAAAATGTCTCGCAGCTATCCGACAACTCCGCGGCGAGAGGCTGGCTCCAAGACTACCTCCACTCTTCGACCTGATGAAAGTGTGAATACAAACACTGGTAGTTGGCCAAACTCTCCTAAGAGGAAGGAAGTACTTCAGCAGAGTGAGGCCTGGAAAAAGATATCCAGCTTGGCCAAAAAGACAGGGGTTTGGGACTCAATTGAGGACATTGTCCTAGATGATTCCTCTCCACCTGAGAAGCCCAAGGAAAAAGAAAAGGAAACTTATATGCCTACAGAATTTGAGAGCATGTCCTCCTCTGAAGTCAACAATCTTAAATTTAACAATGCCGTCAGGGAAATTTTCTTGAATTGCTTTGTACATATGTTTGCCTCGTATGAAAGCTTTGTGATTAACCCCACCCAGGATTTAGAATCATGGTTAAGCAATCGTGAAACTGTGCACAACTTTGACAAAGCAGCTTTCCTCAGTGATCAGCCTGCTGCTCACCTACCTTTTCTGTCAGCTTTTATAGAGACTCAAATGTTTACTACACTCATGGACAACAAAATAGTGTCTCAGTGGGAGGAGGCAGAGCCTGGCCTACGGCTATTTGATGCCAGGATCAAAGATTTGAAAGAGACAGCTGGAGAAGAACAAAGAATAATTGCCTATACTCCTTGTACCACCATTGATGAAACAGGTATAATGCAAGCAAAGTAAACATAGGATTTGCGGAGTATTTATGGTTTTAACTCGAAGAACTGAGAGACTTTACAAACATGTAATATTTCAATACTAAATAGTTTACTGGGTTTTTGTTGTTGTTGTTGTTGAATGCAGAAAATTTGATTGTTCAAGTCATTTCTAGAGTAGGGTATTGAAATATTTACCCCAAGGCATATTAATGAACTGTACATACTGTGGCTGCTTAGTACTTGCAGGTTGCATTGTATCTATAAGGGGCCTCTTAACTAGTAATATAAATATTGATAAAGTTTTATTTACTCAGGCCAGTTTATTTAATACTTTGATCTTAGTGAGTAGATAAGGTATAATTATGAAAACATTTATTTATTTTTTTTTTTTGTTCACATATCTATACTAAAGGCATTTTTTCATGTTTATCATTTGCTTATCATAATCAGTGTTTCATTGTTATGTTTCCAGATCAGTATATTGAGCGACGAGCCAAGCACATCAACTATGAGGCCACCAAACCCCATGAGATAGCCAGCCATATATCACCTAGTCAGTATGTCAGTGGGATGTTCCCCTTACTGCGCGGCGAGCTGTTGAATTCAGAACCTGCTAATTCAAAGTAAGATATTAAAGTATATCTGCAAGATGACTAGTTAGAGGTGTTCTGGAACTGGCATTGCAATTTTATTTGAAAAGCTGGGTACCATTATTCAACAAATGAAGTGACCACATACAGATCTGTGTGCAGCCTTTTTTTTAAAACTCATAGGGAATGACAATAGTGACGTAATACTGGTTTGCAGGCAGAGAGTTTTTTCATTTATTGAAGGAAGGAGGGAAGCTCATGTACATTTTAAATTATTTTTAAATCAAAGCTCAGTGTGATGGATAAAGACAAGAAATCATTTATTTTCTATAAGGAGTGAAGCTGAAATGGTAAATTTGACTCTAATGAAATGCAGGATGTAGGGCCAAAAAAATAATATGATTATTCCGTCTCAACTTTATACATTTTGTTGCATATGATGGCTCTGTTCTTTTGCTTGCGCTCAATATTATATATTGTAATCTGTTGTCAAATTGAGGTTTCTGTTAAACCTTTATCCAGTGAATTACACAACATTAACCATTTATCAAGAAGTCAATGTATTTTGTAATGTGTTTCTTTTGCAGATCAAAATTCAGGGAACATGCAAAATGGAGAAGAAAAGACCGACAGCTTCAGCACAAGGAGCATCTTCAAGCTAACATAGAAGCAGAACAACAAGAGGTAAGATTCTTTCAGCATGATTTTTTCATGTTTTTGTTGTGCATCTACATACCTCTTTTAGTAGTTCATGGGTTCTCTTCTAGTGTTGACGTTTCTATGCCTTTGGACTCTGAAAGAACTTTTATGTTTCTCTAATAGCACACTCCACCTTCTTTATTTTGAAAGAGTGTTGGAAAGAATTTTTTTTCTTTTTTTTGGTTCTTTTTTTTTTTCCCACCTGAAGAAACAATTGGATGAAAATAAATCGAACTAAAAGCTCAATAAAGGGGATTACCACTTGGGAACATACGGTTTCTATTACTCAAAGTATTTTATATTGATATTTAAATGCTTAGCTTAACTGTGCCATATGCGAAAAAAAAAAAAGAATAGCATTGGAAAACCATTGATAAAATCTATGCCCATTCAAGTATCTGTTAGAATTTATGTTTATGACAACATTGCGTGAATTCTCATTTTTTATTACTTTATTTTTTTTTTTTGCTTTTGTGTTTGCTCCCCTTGAATTTTGTAAGCCATGCATTACAAAATAAACTAAGTTTCACAGAAGCCTTCTGAAATCTGGTCTAATCTCATAAAAGATTTGAAAGTAAATGTTAAGCATGCTCTTCATATTCAGATTCTCAGCTCACAGATAGGAACAACCCATTGTCCCATAGTGTGAAAGAATGTTATGAATACTGAATTCTTACTGTGCATGAGGAATGGCCGAGACCCTTCTACTAGCATGTTGCAGTTTTCATTTCTGCCCACCCTGGCACTTGCAGCCCAGCATATGAAATATGAAAATATTTAAAAGGACACAGATGATTTCTTTTTCACTCTCTTCAGGAAAAATAGCTGTTTTTTTATCAGTAGATCCATTCTTGTGGGGGGTTTTTTATCGGCAGAGGTACCCTTTACAATTTGCATTCTCTTAGCACTCTGCTTAGCAGTGATTGAATTTTGCTTACTTTCTGTTTAGGGGACACACCTTTTTTGAAGGCAAATCATCATTCCCTCAGTAGTTTCTCATTACTGTAATTTGTTTTTCAATTGTTTTTCCATGTACTTGTTGTGGCCAGGAAGGATTTGAAGAATTTTTTTTGGTTTGTTTGTTGATACACTATAAGGATTTTTATTTTAAATTCTCTTTTTTTTTTTGTTACATTTGTTTTTGGACAGTAAGGACCTACAGATATGCACTCTTTGTTATTAGTCTTCTCTATTTTGATGTTGTTTTATTTTCTGAAGTTTCCAGTCATGGAGAAGCCTGCCAAATTATGGGTTGTAAGTAATTTTATCACACCATGCTGGTCCAAACAGCACAATCAGTCTTATATCATAGTCTTCGGCTTTGTAGATTTTTTTTAAGGAAAATTAATCAACTAGTATCATTTCATATTATGTCTTGTGGTAATGGAAATCTATTTTGTTTTAAGTGGACTGTGTAAGAAATAAAACTCTATAATTTTGTGTCTCATGAAGATATGAGTTAAACTTGCTTTGCCAAGCATAGGCTCCTTTTTTGAATATTTTTTTTTTCCACTGTCAAAGAGTTCATGCATGGCCTGTAATATTAAAAATTGGAAAAGCTTATGCCATTTATGAATGATATGGACTTAAGGAAAATTCAGAACATTTTAGACCTTTTGAACCAAAATATAGTTTCAATTTTTCACACAGATCCACGGATGTGTAAATTCAGTTTCAGGGGTCAGCATGTTTGGGTTATGGTGAATACACATATTTTAATGACTATGATGCGAGATAACCACCAGGAAGGAGGTTGAAAGATGAAATAAACCAAGCAATGACTATGATATATTTTTTAAAGAATTCTATTCTCCTATCCAGATAGCTATAATATTGTATCATTTCACCATTTTTAATCTCAATGGGAATATTGGACAATCTAACACTGAAGGTTACCAATTTTTTTTTTTTCTCTTGGGATTTCAATCCTTATGATTTATTTCTCTGTTTTTCAAAACATGCTGTCATAATTACCACAGTTAATGGCATACATTACTTATTGAGAATATCAAATATGTACTCGGACTCATCTTAAATAAGATTTCTTTTCCTTCTTGTATGTTCACATATTATACTGCTGCCTTTTGCACATCTGATATTCCTTCTTATATATGGAATTATACTTGCGTAAAAACTATTCCCTCTTTGTATGATGATAATTAAAAGAATATCGGTAACACTCATGAGGAGCTTTATAATGCTCAACTGACATATCATTTTTATAGCACAATTGTTACTTCTTCATGTACAGAGTATTATATTTCTACAAACATCTTTTCCTCGTAGCATATAGGAATAATTTTAAAAGACAAGTCGTTGCTCCAGAATTGAATTGTCCTATCTATAACATAAAACTGTTTTAGTTAGGACAATTTAATTCTGGGGCGGCGAAGTGTATGTATCACACCCCTAAAACATTTAGCAGAACTCGAGAGCAAGATACTTTTAAACACTTTTAGCCACATGAGCACAGAGGCATGAACAGTCAATTGTACAAGTGAATGGTCGCCTCAATGTATTATTTCTTACAAAGTGGTCACAAGATTACACCATGATGACTCAGTAGACGTCTCCAGAGGTTAAGATTGTCCTGTTTTTAGACACTTCCTGAGAGTTATCCTCCCCCTCCCCCCCCC
>JBCEWB010000015.1:3450625-3465013 GCA_039654565.1 Peronia peronii | reverse complement strand
GTCTTGGGCGTTGCTGACCCCCTTCCCTCCCCTTCCCCCCCCCCCCCCCCCAATAATCCCGCCCCTACGTGACTTGTCTTTGATTCTTTTGTTCATGAAGATCCTACAGAGCTCTGACGGGTTAAGATGACGGCACAGTGTGCGAGCTTCTTCGATCCCAGATGTGAATGTCCTGTCTTCTCTACCGAGGTAAGTGCTATTTCTACAGTGAAGGTTTTATTATCATGCACTATTACGACCAGGTGCTCTATTGATACCAGATTTTCCTTTTTCAGTCTATCAATTGGGTTGTTTGATTTATTTGGGACATTGGTTTAGGCCTTGTAGATTCTAGATCTAGATTCTAGACTCCAGAAGGAAGTTCCACACCAGGCCAAGTGACTTTAGGAGGGGTATGATTTGGGTCAGGGTAAGTACTGGGGTGAGATAAGCTAACAGGGGTTATTCAAGAACATTGGAACATTTAGCTACAATATTAAGACCACCTGGTAGCAGTAGACCACAGGACTGGGACTACTCTTACCACCTGATAGCAAAGCCTCGTCCTTATTTAAATTTGTTGAATAGATTTATTCTGCATCTCGTGGTAATCGCGTTTGGAATTGGAAGCTTCCTTTAACATTGTTGCAGTTTGTTTCGTCTTTCAACCTCCTTCCTGGTTATCTCGATTTAACATTGTAAATGATCTCATGATGGGGAGCACTAAGCTTTTTTTGTTTACATTGTGGAATACACTGCGCTATAAACGACTTATGAAAATATCTTCTTTTTCATTATGGTACAGCCGATTATTGCAACAAGAAAGAATGCAAGAAGAAAGATTTGAGATTCTTTCCATGTCTTTGATATGAAAAGAGCCGATATTTTAACCGTTAGTTACCATCACGAGTTCAATCGCCACGTAGCTAAACCTCCTGTCTTGTGAAGATTCAGAGCGTTTATTGCTTTAGAACATCTCCCTGTGCGCATTTTACTTGCTCATTCAGATCCTCTCCACAACAATATATAAATCACATGAGATAGTTTATACATTAAATAAACATTTTTGCAAGCATCTGTTCGACATATTACATTGAATGTCAAGGACTTCACTGAGGTATTCCGAGGTCGATCGTATGAGCGAGGGACCGTTACTCATGTTTTTTTTTTCTTTAATGGTCGAGCGGATCAAGGCAGCTGTCTGCAATGCGTAGAGCATGTACACAAAACCAGTGTATGATCCCTCAATCATGTGACCGATCTCGAATACCTCATTCTTTGGCTATTGATACAATGCTATTATGCAGTAATATATCCTCTTGTTTAGGAGCATGGCTATTGAACGCAACATATCAGTGGCAAAGATATCTGACAACTCAATATTTATTTTTTCTTTTCCTTTAACGTGTCTGAGTGCGATTGCGAGATCTGGCCCATTTTGGTCGTGACCCAAATTTTTCTTTGCCGGGTACAAGACGTTTAATATAAGCATTGCAAAGAAGAAAAAACTCGTTTCTCTTCTATTTGAGAAAAAACTCGTTTCTCTTCTATTTGAAACAAGAGTTACGGAAATTCTGAAAATTTATCATGTGCACGATGAAAGTTTTTTTGTTCTCATTGTGTGTGTGTGTTTTTCTCCTCCTGGCGAGCGAAACTGATTTTTACCTTTTCTATAATGCTTGTCTTATACCTTTTATACCCTGTCTTATACCTGGCTAAAGAAACTTAACTTAGCTGGCCGAAAAAAGAAAGCCCATTCCTGTGAATAGTTCATGTTTAAAGTTAGATGTAATTTTTAAGCTTACTAAAAAAAATAAATATAATTAGGTCAGTTGAAGGAAGGTGTTATTCAATATTTCTTTTCCTTTCTGGTTTTTATAATAGATTTTTGGCAGTGTTGGTGAAGTTTATTTCTTGCTTTAAGCCGCTAAAGATATTATAAGCATTATTAATAGACCATTCTAGTTGAGAATATTCCCTAATTTTGATCATTTCAATTAGAATGCCATCTTATAGAAATGCCTTAAAATCGAAGACATGGGCTGTCAACCGGTAAATAACTTAATTGATTAAAAGGAACAAATAACAATCGGGATAATCGATTAGTTAAAAATTGAATATACTGATGGAACTGGCCAAATTTTCGAACCCTTTTGGTTCATCTAGTCAACCAGTTATAAATGTTATGAACTTTTTATGTTGTGTTGACCACTTCACGGACTGTCCACAGAGATATGACCAGTACCAGATCAGCATCTATAACAGCACCAAATGGGTGGCTACTACCATCATGGCCAATAGCTATAATTCCAAGTCCTGGAACCTGGAACGGTCTGGGGCCAAGCTGTGCGATTACATCAATGGCCACAACAGAACAGGTGAATCTTCTCTGTCAATTGAAAAAAAAAAGAAAAAAAAATCTCAGTTCAACAAAAGTTATGCAGTCTTTAACGAAGTAAGCAAAGTTATTCAGCTACATGGCATTATCGTTAGACTGCAGAAGAGCAATTCCCTCTCTCATTACTGTAGTGAAATGTTGTCATTTAACAATTGTTAGAACTTAGAAAATGTTTTATTTTTGAATAGTTTTATACGTGATAGTGGTCACTGATTCAGGTAAAACTTCACTCTTCGAAAGTTTTAAGGCTGCAGTTGCAATATAAAGAAGTAAAATGCTCCTGTCATGTGAAATTACCTACCTGGTCTTTCGTTCTCAGCAGAGTTTTGTTAAAAGGATCAATAAATTAAACAACACCAGCAACAGCAACCTGTAGCTTCCCAGATGATGAAACATTTTTTTTTGCCAAATTAAATGCTCCACATATGGGGTGTGTGTGTGTGTTTAAAGATTGTTTTACATCTTTGAATTAATTGATAGCCTATGGAAGTTCAAAACTGGAAGGGAAAACGGCAAATTGATTTATATTCTTTTTATAGAGGCATTATTTTACATGAACTATAGTGGATGAAAATGTGAGCTTGTCATACCTTGTTTTGTCTGTCTTACAGGCCAGATGTTTCCACCCAGTAAATTAGAAGTGGTCAAAGTGGTCAAGATGCCTGAGGGCCAGTATGAGATCACCAAAATGTTTTATATTGATGTCGACAACCCGCCAGCACCTGAAGACCCCACTCTCTTCATTTATAGAAGACCAGCCAAGGAGGTCTTTGTCAGGTAGACCTATGTGAGGTTCAGTATTTAGTGCATCAGGCAAATGGCCAGGTTGTCAAATAGCGGATATTTTTGTAATCCCTTATCCACTTGTTCGAATTTACTTTTATATTGCATACATTAACATTGAATCAGCCGACTGGTAGGGTTACAGATCGACCTGGAGTAAAAGACATAGAATGGCAGTAGATCTAGTCTAGTGTTTGCGTTTAAATTAGCGATTTGTCAATATGTTTCATTGTTCTCTTTTATCCTCGCAGGGAATTTCCCATGAACACAGTTGCTACCGACTCTGACTACAACGATCACTTGGCTACACTGAAGGAGGCTATAGGAAACTCCTTGCTTTACAATGATGACGTGCACTTCCGCGCCATGTTCCAGCTAAATGATTCCATGCTCTTCGAAGTCTGGCTGGACAAAGTATGAGACCGAGTTTCCAACTTGCAATGTCATATGCACATGCTATTAGACACAGACTTTGCATCTTTGAAAAAAAAAATATAGTATTCAAAATTATGAAGATGCATTTTGTACGAATCTCCATTTTCAAAAATACTTTCTACTTGCATGAATACAAATTTTGATGAAAATATGTGCAGAAACAAGGCTAAGTGGTCAAACCAGTTATAATTTCGAGCAAGTCCAACTGCGAAGGTTATGATGTCTGCTATTTCGGTACATTTTGCTCAATCCCAGCAGTCCTATAGTTAAATGAAAATTAAATGTGAACCAAGCCAAGGAATATAGATACGTTAAAAATGTTTTCTTTGTGGTGTTAGTTTTTGATTATTTGAGAGGGCGGAGGAGGAATATTTTACTAGTTTCGGCAGCAGCCATAGGCTTCAAATTGCATTGTAAATGGTACATGTGTTAAAAGACGAAAGAATCTTAACGTACAAAATCACTTGAAAATTTTGATTAATTTTTATCATTTAATAGGTAGCGATAATGTGTTCATTTATCCATTTTTGAACTGCAAGCTGTGCTTATTAATAGATTTGTGCACCTTAAATGTTCTTGTTCTAGTTCTGTCTTGTTTGAGAAGAGATTGTGTGCATGTGACCTGGAAATGAGCAACATTACTAATAATTATGATAGAAGAGTACATTGATCACTCTAGCTCAGCTCAGTTTGGATTTAGAGAGGGCAAAGGCGAACGTCATGAACATTTGAATGCCAGAGAATTTATCTCTATGGAAAACACACTCCCGCAAAACCACAAGAGACAAAACGCGATATATATAAAGAAAAAAAAATAGCGCAAAATTGGAGGCCATATTAAACGTAGTCAACAACAAAAAAAGGAAAACAATTGCAGTACATATATAGAATAAGAAAAGTATGCGATACATAAAACGGTCTATGAAAGTGCAGTCATGAAAAGACACGCTTTGAAGACCTAAAAAAAAAAAAAAAAAATACAGATCAATAAGACATATCCGCATAGTATGACGAGAACAATTTAACTTTTTATAGATAAAACTTTGTCTTCAAAAGGAAATTCTTTCCCTAGATGGTGTGACGTGAATATACTGTAGCACATACATTCATACATATATAGAGTAAAATGTCACGAATGGCATCACAGCAAAGCAAACTACGACACTGTCACAACTTGATGAAAGACTGCAAGAAATGAAATTGTGACCTTTCCGGTAAGTTCTCAAGTACAACAAAACGTCCACTTTTCCGAATGATTATTTCAAGATCTCTTCAGTTTCCAGCTGTCTCTGCGGGCATGATTTTAAAATAATCAATCCATCATTAATCACGCATCAATAAGTTTTGTGCCAAGGTGTTCAACAGACATGAATACGGTCAATTTGTATTTGTTCATGTCCTCCAAAGAAGACATTTGGATATACAATGATTAATAATAATTAAAAAAAAAGTAGAAAATGTCTATTATATAGCAAAAGTCGTGCAATTTTTACTATGATCTATTTCTTTCCTTTCGTTAGAGGTGAGCCAGATTTCAACTTAAGAAATGCTTCTCATCTTTTATTGCTTTCAGCAGCTATTAGTAATCCACATAGGGTTTTACACTCATTTTAAACTCAAATCCATACTGTGGTTTTTTGCAAATACTTTTGACTCAAGGCAGGTGTATGCATCGGCATCCTATTTATATTTAACATAATTTATACAAATTTTCTGGACCTAATCGTGTTCATGAGATTTTAAAGCAACATTTCGAGAGGCAAAAATTTCTACATGTGGTTAAAATATTCTAGAGTTAAGATATTTCAACCACAATCATGGATGACGAATCCAACGACTGACTCTAAAAGCGTTGAAAAAAATACATATTATTTTCACTGCCGAATTATATAACTTAATATAAACTTTGTACAAAGTGAGAGGTCATTTTTACTTTTACGCAAGATATAACCTTTGGAAAACGACTGCTAAAAATCCAGGCTGTGATTTAAAATACTCCTCCTGCCCCCCTTTTTTTTCCTCCATTAAAAGTCTACAATTAACTTTAAACATTTCGGTATTTAATGATAATGTAAGATTAGGAGACCGAGACAACAGCATAGGTTTATGCCTATATAAATATTTAAAAAAAAAAAAAAATTTAAAAAGCACTGAAGGGAAAGAAAGAATACCATCCGAATGTGAATGCGAACACTTTGAGATACAGATAAAAAGATAGACAACTCTGAGGTACCATGTAGTGTGAGCTTAGCTGTGGTTATTTCCCTCTGTAAAAAGAAGGGCTACCATTTCAGAAAGGCTTAATGAAATGCTCCCTGTCACTAACGATCGAACTGATGGGTCTTCTACTTATCACAAGCCTACAATTATTACAGATATAAAGAGGTGGTTCTATGTGTGGAAAGAAAAGAATAAAAACCCACACCTAGAGCGATTAAATAGGGATCGAGGATGATGTTTAAAAGGGAGGACCCACGATGATTGATCGAAAAATACGAGGAAAGCGGGCAAGCTTTCAGTCACCAGGATCTTCTTCAGGCAACGAAACAAGAATAAAGCTGTAGAGCCAACTAAATGTATGTTGACATCAGTAACGTTGAAAGGTGACGGAGAAGTAAGAGGAGGGAGGACAGAAAGATGAGGGAATATGTGATCTGAAAATGGTGGGGGTGGGGTGGGGGGGGGGGCGGCGGCGACAGACTGAAGAAAACAGTGGATTGAGATGTGAGGTATGGATGAAAGAATTTTAGTAAAACTATGGAAAGTATAAAAAAAAATAGACCCCATACACATACAACAGCAATAACAAACAAACCAAAAGCAAGAACAAAAAATGAAAGGAGACCAAGTGTAAAGTAAATTTATTCGGGAAAGAGCTGATTTTTCTTTCTTTTTCTGTACCACGCATTACTAGATTTAACTAACAATGAAATATGGACAGAAATCAAATACAAGAGTCTGATGATGATTTGATCAAATGGTCTGAGAAATGAAAACAAAATATTTAATTTTGTCCTTTTACCACCAAAAAAAAAATAATAATAAAAAAAATGTAACAATAATCTATAACGCCAGTGTTACTTGACTGGAATCCACGTGGGAAGGCGATAGGAGGCTCTAAACCGACAAAATAATCCATTCACAGTTAAAGTAGCAGAAATCAATGGGAATATCTCTGGGACTATAAACTTTTTCCAAATCCTCACGCTACCAAGTAAATTCCAATGGCTGCAGATTTATGTTGCAAATATTTCTTTCATTGTTTCTTTCAAAATTAAAAGCCAATCTATTTCTTTAACCACAGATAACAGCTTTTTCAATCAGACATTGGCTATTTTAAAAAGGCGTACTATAAAAATGTGGAATTATAGGGAAGTCCATACTGAACCCCTCTCCATTTTTATAAATTGAGCCCAAACGAACAAACAAAACAACACACACAACAAGAAAAAAAAAAGTAAAACAACAGCAACAGTAACAATAACATCACAACAAAACAAATCCAGTGAGCGCTTCCCAGATCATGTGATATTTGGTATCATGTGATGATATGTATCTACAATCATGACAATTTAATTATTGAAAATGTTAGACTTTAAAAAAAGTAAATGACATGGTTATATCCGATATATTGGATATCCAGTGTGATATCAATTAGCCTAGAACTTATGAGATCGGTTCTCCTCTTCTATTGTTCTTTTTAGTGTTGATATAGCAGATTTGAGACATCACTAAGATAATAAACAATGTCAAAAAGAGTATTTTCATTATATAATAATGTATGACACTGACGGAAAAGGTTTCTTTTTGCAATCCCATAGTGCGATTTTCGGCCTAAAATCATTTGGACCAAAAGGTGCACATTTTGAGTTACTCTCTGCAGCGTTCCAGTTTCTTTGTTGCTAACTTCTATTTAACCCTGAAAGTGCCCGAAGAAGCTTCTGTTGACATATCAGGGTTTTATTACAAAATTTTGTTCATGTTCCAGAAATGCCAGCTTACGCCTAGGGCAGTGTGAGCCGGTTATTTTCTTACTCTATTGTGTTATTTTCAGCCAAGTTCTAACACAGTATGATGAGCGAGTCTTTTTTACCAGATCGACCCCTGGACACTTCTAGTACTTTTGACTTGTTTAACTAAAGTTTCCCGTACCACTGGTATTTGGCTCTTTCTTTTGTAACAGTCTTGTGAAAATATACGTGACCCTAGGCCTTATGACGCAAGTTAGCAAACAGCTTGTAATATAGTATCTTTTGTTCATTCTCCAATCTGAGACCTACACTGGTAGTTTTCGTGCACTGAAAGCTGACCTTGACTAAGAACAGCTTAACCTTTCTCAGTGGCTACAACCCGGTGAAACAGAAAACAAATAGAAAACAAGGAAAATCAGAGTTTAAGGATTTTGTTTAAGATACATGTATGATGAAGTTTAAGATATGAAGAGTAGGGAAATATAAAGGCGTTTGTACTTCTTTAATCGGAAAAATGACAAGGGACCAATTACTCAAAAACTCTTTCACTTTACTTTCACTGGAATCATTTTTCCATAACAAAAAAGTAAAGTACTCCACTTAATATACTGCCTTCTGTCCAAAAGCTTCATTTTCTTGGATATGAGTAAATGTTGTTAGAGGAACCCTTATTTTCCAGGACTTTCTATTTGACACTTTTAAGTTTCAATAATTTGATGGCAATTTAAATGTATGTTGAAGTTCGATCTTACCATTACATGTGTAGAGAAAGTTATATTTCTATGACTGCCTGTTATCACGGAGGTCAACAATCACGCTTCACGTTTGCACCCCTTGTGTTCATTATTTGAAAAAGACGTCCGGGATAAGAGTGGGTGACCAATAAATCTGAATGCTATTAATGCACTGGAAAATGAGGCCAAGACCTATCTTAAGTGTGTCCGTTTTAGGCATGTTAGTAATAGGGAACAAAAAACAAAACAAAAACAACTAGAGTTAAGTTGTCATCTTGCACATTTTCAATTGCTTTTTTGCGGCTTCTTTCGAGTTTTCAGGAATATTGCTAAAGTGCACCTCTGTGACAAGTTATATAACGGTACTGAGACCAAACATGAAAAAAAAAAAAAAAAAGAATGTTCATTATCATTCGTGGCCTCTATATATTGACAAGCATATTTCACAGTGAAGAAATATTGCGCAAATTATGCACTCCCAAATGCTTACTTTACTAAATTAATTACTTGCTTCGGGTCTGTGCAGAAAACAAGTTTACATCGGAATCATAGTGCGTTCTAGAAGAAATGCATTCTATGAGATAAACTCAATCTCCGTCGAATTATCTACTAAGTGGATTAACTGTCTTATAGACGAAACTACTGATGAAAAAGAAAACATAAAACATATGTAAATCGTTACTTTTTGTTTTGTTTTGTTTTTTCGGGGCTCAGATTTATTTATTATACTGATCAACAAAGATTTTGCCTCCTGGCAACCAATGTGCTTACTTTATGTTTTCTGGTACGCTACATTCAAATCTGAAACCCGTTTTCTCCTATCATGTCATATTTTTAGTTATTAGCCATTTTATGTCTAAAAAAAGACTTATGCAATAGTGAATACACATTTCGTCCAGCAATACCTTCAACTGTAAAATGAATATAGGAATGATGAAAATTACAATAATTTAAAATGAAGGTATGAAATGATGTAATAAACCACTGTAGACCCGAGAATCACGTTGAATGATGCAGTCAAGGTGATATTTTCTAATACAATGGGCCTATTGTTTTATTGTTGCCACATTGTGATAGAGGGATGGTAGCTCTCTAAGCTCTACTTCACTAATGTTGTTTACTATTTCATAAGACAATCAGCTCTGGATTGAGAGGCTTTGTAAAGCATCCTGACAATTTTTGTCATGCATATGGAAAATTTACTCCACAAGATCATCGCAAATAGCTGACCAAGTAATGTGAAACTTGCATACAGACATTACTTTGGATGTAAAATTGGCGATGAAGACAAACCATGGGCACCTCAAGTGAGTAGCCTTTGGAATAGTCGTGATGATACCAGTCATTACATTAGAAAACAGTGGCTAGAAAGGAGTGATAATGTAATTGGCAAGTACAATTTTCAGCATATGCTCCTAGTAAATCCATAGAAAGTGTTGCTGTTCCGGCTTCACATAAAACTGGGATTAATGAAGAACTTTGTCACAGCTATGGACAGAAATGGCGATGGCTTTCAGTATCTCAGGGAGAATTTGGAGATGACAAAAGTGAAGCAAAACTGAAAGAAGGTATATTTGTGAGCCCTGAAATTCGTGAATTGTTGGCTGATGACATTTGAAAACAAACTAAAACCATTGAACATGCAGTTTGGGAAGCCATCCGTTTGGATGTGGAAAACTTTATGGGAAATTACAGAGCGGATAATTATTTTGATTTGGTGGAAAACCTGATGAAAACATACTATCAGTTGGGAGCTCGAATGTCTCTTAAGATACACTTTCTGCACTCGCATCTTGACTTTTTTACTTCCAGTCTGGAGATGTCAGTGATGAGCATGGTGAGGTGAGAGGTTTCATCAAGATATAAAGGTGACGGAAAACAGACACCAAGACAAGTTTAATTCCAGTATGATGGGAGATTATTATTGGTTTCTTCAACGCGAAACGGACACTCCACACAAGCTAAAGTGCAAGAACTCCAAGCACTTCTCATTTATTCAAAGGATGCTGCTAATTTGTAAATTTTAAAATTGTTTTGATAAATAATCTATGGACTCTTTATCAGTTTTTTAGCACTTTGAAATGTCTTAAATAGTGCTTAAAAATGTATGTGTGGTTTACTTTTATTCACAGCAATAGTTCTATGTTTTATGTTCCTAAGTAAAAATGGGAATCCTGAATATAAAAACCTGACGTGCTAGCTCAATTCTGACTCAGATCTGAAATCAGCGACCCAGAATTACTTTAAAACACCTAATGTTTTCCAAAAGGCACCATAACCCTAAGAATGTCAATGGGCTGATCTGAAGGACAGGTTCATAAGCTTTTGTGCTTATCTCAGTGATATAAAGATGCGCAGAGGCTTTGTGCAGACTTAACTAAACCCTCAATGGCTCGTAAAAGAGGCAATATGTCATCAGTAGCACTTAGATTGATTGCCAGATTTTGATAAGTGATAGTCAAGAAAAGCTGGAAAGGAATGTGAACTTTACAGTCTCAGTCTTAGATCATTGCAGCTTTCACCATTCATCCTGACGAGCCGATGTTTGAAGATAGAGAAATAAGCTGATTTTCTTGGATTCAGTATTGATACTATAAAGTGTCAAGTAAAGCCCACTGAAAAGAAGACGGCTCAGATCAAAGAAACTAACAACTTTGCATTGGAATGACTTTCCAAATAAAATACAATACATTAACAAGATATCCATCGTTTCATGCCATTTGGGCCTTATTTATCATCTCCTCAGCACGTACATATATCATCAGAACAAAATTTTACGCTAGACTTTCGTCTCTCCTGACATTTTGATGGTTAATGCCGCTTTGAATAACACTCTAAGACAAGCTCTGCCTATCCAACTGCGAGTTAACCTAAACTAGATCGTTTCCAAGAACGCGAAATAATATGTTATTGTTATGGAGGATGCCAACGGAGGCTAAGGTGAATGTGTGCACTGAACATGAGCTGAGACGACACTATAATTATACTGGTGTATAATTGTATTTGAATGAAACAGTGAAGCAGTGATAATAGGCTAATCTAGTTGCAGAAAATAAATTCACAGAGAAGAGTAATCAATTCACACCACAGAGGAATGTTGAAAGGCGAGGAGTGGTTTTTGTTGATATTAACTAACATGTGGTTCAGAGGTAAAACTAACTTAACAATTAGTGTCATTCACCACGTACAAGTCTATTGTGTGGCCTACCATCCAGTCAAAATATGATGTGGAGTAAGTTTTGTTACGAATCAACTGTGTCGACAGGCTCTTGAAATCCACTTCACTGCCCATTTATGTAGCAAGGTCTGACAGAGACAAAAATAGATCAACATAATAAGTGCAGGCAATATTGTGAGCATGGAAAGTTGGGAAGAAGTTGAAAAGAACATAAAAAAAAAGGAAAAAAAACAAAAACACACACACATACACTTACACACAACAAAACATAAACAAAATTTACAAGAAAAAACAACATGAAAACAGAATAAACAAACAAAAAATAGGCTAATATCAAATTCTCAGTGGGGAAAGATACAACACATGAAATCATTCAAAGAATGTGAAATGGCATAAATTATATATATGTAATTATATTTAGGCGCTTGGAATTTAACAAACTGCACAGCTTTATGAGTAGGTTTGTTTCTTAAGCCTTTCAGTCCAAGAAAGTAGGATTATCTCGGCTTTTAAAGACTGCCTATTGTTTTGGTGAGAATTTTTGTGGGTAGAAATGTGGAATTTGGAAATTTTGTCCGGACAGCGGCATTCCGCCTACTTTTCATCGACTTTTAACTGCCACGGGTTCTTTAACGTGCGTATTGTACATAAGGGACATCCGAAATATATTCGCCCTTATCCGAGAAGGCAAGACATCGGGCTTCTCTGTCCAGAGGAAGCCAGGGGACCGTTGAGCACTGGAAAAAAAAAATGCCGGTTTCTGATCTTCGTGTCCTCCCATCTCCCAGTGGGAGGACCCGCTGGTAGAACATACAACCTCACGATATGAGTCTTTTTCACCATGAAGCAGACGTCGGACCACATAACCACGCCCCCCTCCCCCCCCCCCCCCCCAGCTTAATGAGATTTCCAACACCATGCTTTATTATTTCAAAGTATTTTTCCAACTTTTATCTATAGAAATTGTTGAAGTGTTAGGGATTTATGATGACATTTTACATATTATGTAAAAGATGCTGTGCGTTAAGGTGATATAGTTTGATTAGCATGTTCGTGTGTGCTGTTTAGAAGAAACCTGAACGCAAAATCTGATGAGGAAGCCTTTGGTCAGGCCGGCTACTCGATAGTTGGAGGGTCAACCTAGTCGTGAAGTCTTATATTGTAGTCTGAATAGGAAAATTAGAACCAGCCTGCATTTTTGTCAATGACTGTACTGCCGTTGTTTGGCATTTTGCCTTCTCGGATAAGGGAGAATATAATATTTTGGAGGTCTCGTACATTAAGCACGTTAAGATCGGATGAAGAGTAGGCGCAGAAACCGCTGCTCAGGTAAAATTTCCAACTTCAATCTTTACCTGCAAAATTTCTTTTCATCGAATTGGGCATGCATTTAAAGCTGAGGTGATACAATTTCCTTAAAACTGAGGGCTTTAAAAAGAAAACTAGTCTGACCATTTGCTGTGTTACTCTTACAAAGTACAGATAGCACGACTGTCATTGAAGTGCATGACCCCATTCCCATCGTCTATTCACGTGTGCGTGCCACGTGTTGATTGGTCATCTGAGGTGCTTTCCACCTTTCCGTCCACATTAGTCTTCCGGCCTCTACCGTGCTCCGCTCTCACTATGGTCCAAGTGACAAGCACATTGAAGATTTTTCTGTTTCATCAACCGCGAGATTTGAACAACTGAAATGGTAGCCTTGACAAAACGTTTAATTTTTTTTCATCACAATTTAATTATTTCTCTACCTATCAAAAGACAACCTAGTGTATCAATTAATATTGTATTTACTACTCGTTGGATTTTTCGAAAGTTTGCAACTAAAATACATTTCTTCAAAGTTACCTCCACAATTTCTTAATTTCTTTTTTTTTTTTTTTTTGTTCTTAACCATTCAGCCATTGTTAATTATCCTATTTTAATTCTAACCTTGGATACCACAAGACACAGACAATAAGTATGTAACTGATGAACCGCCAGAATCAAAAGGGCAAAAATACATTGTCTTAAATCGCAGAAGTCTGCAACGATGTTTTCCACTGCAGCTGTATATTGAGGAAGCATATACAAATAGGTATATTCTTTGTCATCATTAATTTACAGAAAATTGTAGTATCAACTGCTGTTGTATTCCTACTGCCATTTTATTTTAGTCGCTTCTTCATGAAAGCCAACTGCTCGTAAAAACATTTTAGGATATTCGGTGAAAGTGTGGGGAAACAAAATACTACACTTAACAAACATGCATGAAACAAAAAAACAAAAAAAAAAGAAAGTAAAAAAAAAGTAAAATAAAATAAAAAAATGTATTTCTTTTCCCATTTATTTTAATGATCTTTCTCATTCCTGTTATGGATCTTTTTTAAATTAAAAAGGGGAGTGTCATGAAAATTGTTACTCACACTCTGTACTGTTACTAGATAAAAAACTACAACAACAACAGCAAAGGAAAAAACAAAATTCAGCCGTATGTTAGGTGATCTGGGATAGCGTAATAAGAGCGGCCATAATGTCTTCAACATGTGGACGGAAACATGCACTTGAAGTGTTGCTTTCATAACTTGTGGTCACGCGACATTTCACCTGACAGTCTACATATTGGTCACCGGAAAAAGATTATGTAATTTTTTATTTTTTTTTATATAAGCCTATGTGAACTAATTCACATGATATGGGGGACGCAGTGGCTCTGTGGTATGGCGTCTGCTCATGGAGAAAACGGGCCCTGATCGACTCGCGGGTCCTGCATCGAGGGATGGAAGGACACGAAGATCGAAAACCCGCATTTTTTCAATGACTCAACGATCCCCTGGCTTCCAGTGGGTAGGGTAGCCCGACGTCTAGCCTTCTCGGATAAGGGCGAATATATTTCGGAGGTCCCGTGTGTACGTTACGCACGTTAAAGAA
>JBCEWB010000015.1:3432767-3450525 GCA_039654565.1 Peronia peronii | reverse complement strand
AATCTTACTTGTTTGATTTTGGAGCGCCAGTTTTTTCGAGCGACGCAACGTTGCGTCGCGCATAAAGAGACGTACCCTTAGTCTCATTTCGACTGGCTCCTAGACAAATGATTCGTAACGTTCCATGAGTTCAAAGTGACATACAGTGGAGTGTTTATGCCGTTGACTTCAGGGAGATTAAAGTCACACTTGAGTTTACATGTAACACCGGTATACATCGAGTGAAATCCCGGAGACAACTTCACAACTGATGACAAAATAATTAATAATGACAGCAGATATGGGTATATCTTAACTTTGCACTAGACGAACAAAATTAATTTTGCCAGCAGCTGAGCGGATCAGTGAATTTGTGTAACTCAGAGTAATAGAATTCACCAATATCCTAGGAAATTCCATCTTCCCATCTCGGGTGGTATTGATTACTGCCGCAACTGACATTTTTCAGATTTTCGTTTTATTTGATAATATTAAGGGCCATATTTTCGAAAATTTCCCGCATTTTTATACCTGGATTCTGCTCTGCTATGTTATTAATTAGAGGAGTAATTAAGATTTTTTAAAAAATTGTATGTGCACTTGCTCACAAATAGTTTTTTATTACAATCGTTGGGACACTTACAGTCAGTCGCTGTCAAAATATCGGTTTTGACAGCACATATGGTTACAATCAACGGCATATTGTGATGTGCTCCGCGGATTTTGTCATTGAATACTGTCGTAAGGGCAACCACAGCAGTATTCAATGACAAGGTCATTCATACTGATACATCCTCTATAAGGGCAATAGAGCACTTATGGCACATGGCACCTTTGCTGTGCTAAGGCCAAACTTGATAGTTGGTCTTGGACTTATTATTAAATGTCTGTTATCGCCCGACTAATTAGACGTGTGGTTTTCATTGAGATGGAGACCAACTTTAAAGAATCAGTGAATATTTTTCCAGCAGTACAAACCAATCCAAACATTAATTTATTAAATTTCTCAATTTATGATTGCTGATTAACTGCGCAGTTCCAGACGATGTGAGACGCAAAGGTGAGATACACGAGTGTTTACACAGATATGTGTTCAAGTCGACAATTACAGAAGATAGAGATATGCTACACTTGATCACAATTTCATGCTGACAGCCCCCAAGGAATGCGTGTTTTTATTATTATTATTATTGTTTACACTTGGTGTCCTGTGACGTGGCTTAAATAAATTACAAGTTAATGGATGATGACAGAAATCACTACAGGAACCAAAGGTTCAATATAATTGAATATAATGCCCGCCAGAATGTATGTGTCTGTGTGTGAGAAGAGGAGTGCGGAAAATCTAGAAAATGGGGGAAATTGTGTCTTTATGTTATTGCCTAGGAGTAGCGAGCATCTTTGGAAAGTGAATGCCTGTGTAACATGGCTGTAAGAACTGAAGAATTGACGAAACTTTTAAAATCACCGCAATATATAGAAAGTTGAGATTTCAGGTCAGCTAGTCAAACCAGTTCACATCAATTTCCCCTAAATCCAAATACCCAGAGCATCAATGGACGTTCAGTACTGTAGCGAGTGGCATAAACAATACATGTCCTGAAAATCAAAGAAATGATAAATACGAGTTAAAACCATGGAAACTGGTTATATGGCACTACTTCCATTCGTCAAACATAGTATTTACCTGTAAAATATGAGGAAACACTACTGGATTGGATGGGAACATAATACAAATGGGATGATTTTAGCAAGATCCTCGACATCCCATACATGGACCTCATTACCAGCTTGGCGGTCCAGACCAGATTTAGGCAACCGCTGAATAATATGAAGGCCTGTTGTCGACAGTGAAAAGCGAAAATGGGATAGTATGGCCAACTATTGAGATGAACAGGGCTTGCAAAGCTTATTTTATATGGAACAATGGAAGAAGGTTGAAGGCGAGGAACACATAAAACGATGGGGGAGCAACAGCAACATCAGTGACAACTTGTCTGGGAACGTCCAAGAACCGATGCAAGGAGCTGGTTGCGAAGTTTCTGATATCCCAGTGCCCAGCGGTTGTCAACATTCCGGGATAGGATAGGACAGAACAAAAAGTCAGTTTGGTGATTCGTGATCTGTAGAGGAAGAACCCTCTTTCCTTTGAAGGCACTTTGGACAAAATACATGTAGGCAAATACTCATTTTAACCATGAGGTCGTGGACCATAGTTCCAAACCAGAAATCATGGCCAGAATTAGCTGAAACTTCTGAGCCTTTGGCAGACTAAAGCCAGTCTGTTAGGACAAGAATATCTGTAATATATATTGATTTGCTCTATCTTTTTTGTTTGCATGTGAAACATCAACATTGACTGCTGAATTGGAGAAAAAGATTCAGGCCCTTGAGCATCACAGAAAATGCTAACACCGAAACGGACTGCAACACTACAGAATAGCACACAGGATCCAGTGATGAACCCCTGATTATTGTAACAAAAAGAACTTCACTGTGACGACCAAAGTCAAGATACAACGGTCTAACCAAAGCAATATTCCTGGGCATAGTAAAACTGAAAGAACGAAAAGAAGAAGATACAAAGTAGGTTGATTTCATCAGGGAGGGCACAATTCAACCTCAGATCAATGATCAGCAGATGATGAAGGAAATTGTCAAGATTAGCTCTTGATTTGTTCTATGACTATGGAGACAGTTGGCTCCAACTGGAAAGAGCGGAGAGAGATGGAAAACGACTAAACATACCAGAACAAAAAAGAAAAAGTCTAAGACAAACTCGTCGCAATACATTACACTGGATGAGCAGAAACTGAAGCACTTAGTCTTCCTCATAAGTTCAAGGAATGTCAGCTATGGATGGCAAAGCTACACTGACTGGTCGATTGCCCATGCGCCTAGTGGAATTGTGTGATTGATCAAAGACTTGATGAACTCATACCGATCAAATTAAGCTCACATTAATGGATATCAGATGTCCATCTCAATCCAGTGATATGGCTCAAGATGTCGTTTAAGAAAATATTGACTCTCTATTGCTGTGTCAAGGATACTGTTGATTTTCAACCAGAAAGTATAAAGCTTCAAGTGGAATAGCCATGGACTCTGAAAAGCTGGAGACTGTATAAGCGAATGGGTCACCAATGACAGAAAGCCACTGCCTCAAGCATCGATACAGCAAAAGAAAATAGGACCCTCTGAATGGAAGTTGATGGTAAGGAAAACGTAGGACCCTTCTCGGCTAAAAAAGAACTCATCACTTATCAAATTAGGGTGCTCTCCCAGTATCCTCTATAATTGATTATGGATCCATTTGTCATCACCTGGTCGATGCATTGACTGTCAGTGAAGTCCCTGAAAGCGGGAGAGATACCTCGAATGTGATTCATGCATTTCTAACGTCTTATTTTTATGCAGAGAAATACATACTTCCATCACGCATGTAAACAGTTTCTCGAACTGGCATCACATTTCCAAAATGAAGTGGACACAATTGATTCTTGTATCAAATAACTTTTACTTTTGAATTTTACACCACCACCTTTATAGGCCACATTGAGCCTCTAGACAAAAATGTTCCTACTATGGGGTGAATATATAAGCTTGATCTGAACGACATCAAAGATACAAACGCAATGTCTGATCACATTCAGAATTTTGACTCACGAACAAAGACAATACGAATCTAAGTAAGCTACCGAGAACGGGCTAAGTGAGAAGATTGAATGTCAGTGTCCTGTATTGTGTAACTATGAAGAATCATGTGACAGTCAGTTCTACCTGAACTTGTAGCAAAGACGTGGAAATCGGCCAAAAGTACAGATGCAAAACATATAAACCCAAGATCAAGACATTGCGAGTAAACTATAAGATGGGCAGAAATTGAAGAATCTAAAAGAACTTTGCAACAAAATCCCTGATATTTAGCAAATGTATCTCGCATCTTTTTAAATTCTCAAATGAAATCATATATATGTATTTTTAAAAGCAATGAAACAACTAACAGAGAAAAAAATCAAAGGGCATGAAAAAAAAAGTTCTTGGCGGGTCAATCTGTTTGAATCCCGTTTTGCTTTATATAAATATGAATTTTTATAGTTGATGGGGAGTCCAGTATAATATTATATGACAAAATGACTTTTATTGCTCCACTAAAATATTGGTGAACTGGATTCTTTTTCGCAATTTGAACGTTTCAAAGGCCGTTTCCACGTTATATTAATGCAGCTTTAGGATATGGTGTCAGTGCATAACTTAAGGATGAAGGCTTTGTCTATATTGACTTCACCTTGGTAATTTATTTATTATAACAGCCCAGAAAACCCACGTTATACGAAATATGATATAAATGTCTCTCTCCAACGAAATGGAGATGAAGTATAAAAACCCAAACTATAACACCTGTAAAGAAAGAAAACAGGAACTTTTGAAGCCCATTTGATTTTTTTAAATGTTGAATTGCTTTAATCCTTGGGAGAAGTCTGCAATAGTATAGTTTTTCCGAGCGAGCCTGCGGGCAATTGTGCATTCACGAAATCACACCAACTTGACGAGAACCGTAAGTGCTCAAGATTCCACATCAGCATAACTCAACATTTACACAATTTGGTTTTACTTCTGCCGTAAGTGTCACTTACGGCTCTAATCAATGACACATTTTCCACTTTGTGAGACCATAAGTGTCCTTACGGCTGTAATCAAAATATACTTTCAAAAGTTGCAAATGCCGTAAGTCCTCTGCAGCAAAAACCAGTAAAGATACAAGCATTGTACTGTATACAAAAAAAAATGCGGGACACAAAACAATGTTCACATGAAGTTTGAAAGTGACTGGAGCAAAATTATGGAAATGGGGAAGTTTTTTCGCTCTCCTGTAAAATTTGTATAATGTCGGTTACGGCAGTAATCAATACCACTTGCGCTATGTTCTTGGCCTTGCCTCGGCCGATAGTTTGCCTCACTTATTGGTTTGACTCTGTTAGGATGGGTAGAAAATTATGTCTAAAACTCTTCGCTGTGAGCATATTGAATATGAACTAGATGGCCTCCAAATAATAGTAGAAGTATGTAGTGTTTTTCATTTTAAGACGTCGTAGGAAAACGCCTGACATACTTCCGCTTGGGTCTTTCCCGAAATCTTGCACTTGCTGAAATGAAGTTCTGATACTATTGATAGCCATTTTGAAACAGAGTAAGCAGTATGGAAAGAACCGTGGACACCTCTTTGACATTTGTATGTGTTTGCTGTTGTTGTTTTGCTTCTTTTGTTTTGTCTCTGTATGTAAGCTTTCAACCCTAAATAGGATATCTCAGCTTTAAGTGCATGCCCAGTTTGGTCAGATGACATTTTTTTTTTAATATGAAAATTTTACCCCGATAGGGTCTCTCCCACTACTCTTCACCCGAATTTGAAATATCAAAGGTTCTTTGTGTGACACACACCTGCATCCCCAAAACATATTTTGGGCTAGGCATCGAACTTCCCCACTCTAGGTGGATCCTAGAGTCACTCAAAATCTGGATACCTCGGTACCGCTCATCTAATCAAATACTCTTTCTCTCTCTCTCTCTCTTTCTCTCTCTCTCTCTCTCTCTCTCTCTCTCATGATGATTTGCTTTACAGTGATTCGGGTATTTCGAATAATATGCCTTTGAAAAATCTTGGCAGCAAGATCATGGTCTGCATGTTTATCCAGAAGTTTCCTTTCCTGAGAATTATCATGGGATGGCCACAAATTATTATGGGATGGCCACCTGCATTTCTTTCCAAAATTTTCATTTTCCTGAATTTTGTACCGTTATCTGGATTTTGATCCATCCTATGATAGATTGCTTCCTGATTGTCATCAGATTATAGGACTTTCAAGCGTATATGAAAATTAAGGACCAGTTTGGAAAACTAGTCGAAAACCAATAATCCAGTCAGACATCCCTCCCCGCGTGTGACCTGCCAGACAACTGTCAGTCTTTTGTCTCTTTTCCAAGCAAAAGCAATCGGCAAATTTTTGTCTCTTTGTCCTTATGGCAATCGCTACGTCTATTAAAGAAGCCCTGATTGGTTTCATGAGTTAAGTAAGAAGTAAAAACAGAAACGGACAATTCGAATTTAAAAAAATGCTTACTCATGAGTGCTGTCTCTAAAAAAAACAAAAAACGCATCTACCTCTCATGCCTTTTCTCTGCAGACTTTTTTTTTTTTTTGCGTAGCTCTCGTATAACAGTTTATATTTATTCAACACTTGACACAAACATTTTTATTAATACTACGTTCTATGATTTGGTTGCAAGATAGTATTATAAATATGTACAACAAAAACCAGAAGGTGAAAGTGAGACAATTTGCTCAACCTGCGTCAGGTCTCAACGTTTTGTCGGAGTGTACGTGAAATCTATTGGGGATTGTTTTTGACCAGCTTTGTTATTTCCCTTTGCCAGGCACGAGGGTGTTGAACAAGCAGCATAGAGAAGGAATACATGACCTTTGCAGTCTTTGAAATGTATATTTTAAAAAATTTTAAAAAACAACAAGAACATTGTATAAGGAAACTATTTTCTTCATATCATAATAATTTTAGCAAAAGCTTTTATAGTCAGTTTTTCAAATGACAAGAAGAAAAGTGAGTTTTTCCTTCTTTACATTGTTTCTTCAACAGCCGTTGTGTCAGGTAAAGGGAAGTAATCGCGCTGGTCAAAAACACTCTCCATAATAGTTGAATAACATAACATGCGGTAAATACATGTTGCTGGACAGTATGCGCCAAGAAAGCAATATGGCACAAATTGAATTATTCTTAGTCAGGGTTAAACTATAACGAAAGTCGTAAGTACCTCCTGATAGTAAAGTTTAAAGAAATGAAATGTGGGGTAAAAAAAAAAAATGAAATATGGGGAATGCAGTAGTTTCGCTGAAACTGACCGTAAACAGCAATGATTCTCTGACATCACTCATTGTTCAGGATAGGTTCATATCCATTTGTGCCCGTCGTGTTTCCTGATACATGGGTTCAGGCAGTGTTCAGAGGCAGCTTTGAGCCCTTTGTTGGCAGGCAACTTGTACCAAACACCACGTGGTCCTAGTCTACAACATGACATCTATCAGTTAAGTAGAAACAGCTCAGGCAACGTTTAGCGGTGGCTTTGTAATGAATCAAACATAACAATAAGCAACTAAATAAAATAATAACAATAATTCTGATCTAAGCAGCGAGCAAAAGAATATAATTATGCAGGCCTCAGACCTTGATATTAGGCCTTTCACAATGAGCTGTCAGCCTGCCAACATTTTCTTTTGAACTTGTTGCAGATGCTTCGTAAATTCTATCTCACCCAATTGCAACCATTTGCAGGTTGAACGTAGAATCTTGATCTCATCAGACCATCTACCAGCTGGAATAATGAGCTGTTTTGTCGTAAGATTTCGAGCTTCGCAAAAATCATGGACTTTCTTCAAGATTTCTTTAAATTCTTCAACCTCTCCTGAAAGATCCAATTCTTGGGAAATCCTGTTCTTGAAAATCCGTAGAAATTGATTATACAAAGCAATGTCAGCTGTAAAGATTCTTTTGTGTTGCTCCTTCTGAGTGTCAGTGAGAGATAAGCCGGTCTTGCCTTTAGTCCTGGATAGTTTTTTAAAATAGAGAATGTCGCCTGTTTCCCATCTCAAAGTTCTTTTCAGCAATATGATGGATTGATCAAAATAGTCAGCGATTAGAACCAAATCAAAGTTCTTCTCACATTCACTGATAAAAGCCTTGATGTACTGGGTATCATTGAAAGAGTGGGACAGGGAAAACCCCATAACGAGTGACTGGCGATTGTTGCTAAAAGAGTCGTACCCCTTGACTTCATACTTCAGTGGGTGAGCTAAGAACTCAGTCATTGCATCAGGATCTGGGATTTTGACCAAATAGTCCAATGGGTCAATCTCTCGAAAATAATAAAACACTGAGACAAAGTGGTTCAGAGATTCTCTAAGAGTTGTGAATCTAAAGGTGTCATCGTGGAGATATTGAAAGATCTTGAGTGTGAAGACGAGATTATAAACACCATGTCATATTTCCTAATTTGAGGGTCTCGCATGATTTGCCAGGGTTGGAATGGTGGTTTATTATTGATGTGGTGTCCTGTAGGAAGCAAGGGCAGTAAGCTTCTACATCTGCAATATTCTGCGAAAATGGAATAAATGGTTGTACTAACAGTTTTGTGATTTTTCAAGTAATAGATGTGTCGCACAGGTGTTACTTTAGCTGGGGCTTCGGACTGGACAGATACAGTGCTTCCATTTTTGTGTACATCATGTGAGGAGTATGTGTTGGTTTCCTCTAATAAATCAGCAGGCTTTCCCCCAGAGTAAGAAATCCTATAGCTCAGGAGGAAGAAACCAATTAAGGCCGCCCAAGTTGTGATGAGGATGAACGCACTGTAAATAGTTCACAGGAAACATATATTACATTTCTTAACTTTTGGGAGCATTGCATCGTGGAGTTATATAATTTAGGTATTCACATACCAAGGGATATCGAACACATTACTATTTGTAAGAGGTGAGCATAGAATTAGGGCGTTTGTTCCATATTAAAAAATGGATACCTTTTTTTTTTTTTTTAAATGTTATACCACAAGATGCTTTCTGTAGAATCTGAAGTAGGCTGTTTTGTCTGTATAGACATTAAATATTGCACAAAGAGATGGCAAATAATGCAAGCAATAAAAGTTAGGCTACAGTGGATATTGCTATTATTCGTTACGTTTAGGTAGTGCTAACAATTTCCATTGCCGATAGAAACAGATTGCAACACTCATAGTATTGTCAGATTTTATTTCAACGTCCTTTTTATCCCACAGCAGTCTTTACTCTGCTCAACTGGAGGAGCAGATTCCACCATTTACATTACAAAAAAAAGAGAAAATATAGGCTCCTATTGGTTATGTCATAAAATGATAACGAATTGCACTATTTCAGTTTATTTCATGAAATATAAGCCTGATACACATGGTACAGATAGACAATAACGAAATGATGAAGACTATCAATACGAATTCTTAAACAATATATGAAGTAGTGTTTTATTTTTTTTTAAAATAAACAGGTATAAATATATAAACAAAAAATAGTAGATCTAGTTAACTGTTGTTATGAAAAATGAACCTTTGAAAAAAAAAAAAAAAGGTTGCATAAAACTTAGCCTTCTAGAGTCTATATATTGCTCACACATCAAAACAAAAGAAAACGACAAAATGACTACGAAAATTATAACATTAACATCGTCATGCAATCATTAGCTTGTGCTAAATGCAGAATCCTTTCAAAAATAAACAGAACTTTCTGGTGGCAAGTTCATTTTAATTCCTTCATGTGTCATTCCACACAACATACTGAAAACTCACATAGGGATGGACTGGACATGTTACTGGAGTGGACCGTCAGCCGTTGTCAGTAATAGCAGTGAGTAAGGAAATTTCTTTCAATATGCATGTATCAAAGTGGATAGAGATATTTCTTTCCAACTCTGCACCCTAACCTCTAAACTGCATGTATCGGACAAAGTTGGATATCCTGATTGCTTTGCTGTGTCTCAGCCAATGTCTCTGGGGTTCTTTCATCATCCACAGAGATGGCGTTTTCCTGCCTGGTTTGAAGCTGGGTTTTGGTCTGTGAAGAATAATGGCAGTTCTTTCGAAAGTGTCTGCAAATGCATTATTTCGTTCATCGACCTTTTACAGACTTAAACCCTGTTGTTTTTTTTTCACTGTTGGTTTTTGTTTGGTTGCTGTTTTTTTTTTTTGTTAATTATTAAACATTGATGGGGTGGAGGGTGTGTGTATGAGATGGAGAAGGGGATGGAAGATCTAATCGGATTAAGATTGATGTGTCTAAATCTTTTTGGACGCACACGAGACACATCCTAATCTATAAGAAGGTATCTGTTACCACTCGGGTAGAAGCATCAACGGCAAATTTAATAGTTTTGTCACAAGACGTAGAATTCATCATATATTGATCTAACGGTAATAGTTCAGTTGGGAACACTGATCTGCGCAGTGAGATAGCTCAAGCCAAAAGACTACCATCATTTTGGCCTGAGCCAAATGTCTGGCCCTTACACAAGTTTACATTAGCTTTTCGCAAGCCTGGATTTTGTTTGATATAGGCTTGTGCGAAGATTGTGATGAGCCTGCACCATCCGTGGACCTATAAACCATTTATAGGCAGCTCTCAAGGTAGACTTGTGGTGTATATTGACTTCTTACGAAACGATTCCTTGAGCTGAAAAACATAAGATGACTAAGAGGGAAGAACAACAGTTGTCCATTTTTAAATTTTGTTCAAGGTTACCTAGGACTCAGTCCCGAGCCCTAACTATCCCACCTAAAATGATCAGAAGGAACAGTCGCTCTTGTGCAAAGTAATGGTTTGAATCACTCACTTCACTTTATAAATAAAAATGTCTTTTAAAAAATCCGAAGCTACTTTTGTCAATGTAACCGTCAATTCCAAGAGTTATTTATAAAACTAGACGAGAACCCACGGCCTTCCTGGAAGATTATTTAAATATAGGTCAAATCGTTACTGATTTGCGACTTGAAGTGTATAGCAAAGCTGCACACCTTTATATTGGTATTTTGGATGATCAAACTGAATGCTACTCAAAGGAAACGTGTTTTTTGATGTTTTGAACGCCCCATTCTTATTATTCAATCATTATCACCTTTTTAGAATAACGTCAAACAGTAAGCTTTTGTCGGGTTTATGTAAGTAGAAACACGTCTTTATGCAGCAATGCCATGTGCCAAATTTCAGATGGACACATTCAGCAGTTTTCGAGTCCATAAGCCTGTTATGGGTTTTGTTGCAGATTTATATTATAGATGTAATATACATGTACATATACAAAAAGATAGGAGTATTTACCATTTCTTAGTTTTTAAGGAAGTTCCTGTTCTCGACAATTGGCCAACCATGTTGTTCACTTTTGCACCAGCACTCACGCAGTTGAAGACTTCGCTACGTCAGCCAGAATCCTGAATTATAGTATAACCTATCATAAGCATTAAGAGTGCAAAAGTTGGTCAAAGTCTTGCAGATGTGCTTAAAAGATTAAAAAATAGTGAGTGGTCCTCTGCATGGGATACGAGTGATATCTCTGCTGTTGAAAACAACAACAACAACAACAACAACAACAACAACAACACAGCTCATTATTTGGATGGTCACCAAGACTTTATCATTAAATTGCGGACACGCGTTCACTAGTGTAAGAAACTACTGAAGAAAGAATTATACTAGGCAACTTTTCGTTACACAAACAGAAAAATACGACTGGACTCAAACAAAACTGACATTGTAAGGAACAATGCTAAACCATTTCATTTGCGTATGATTCATGATAAAATTAGGAGATATTGATAGATATGCTCAATTAGATCATCTTCGTATGTTTCATGACGAAAAGGAAGATATTGTAATTTATTCCGTGTTGAGCCGGTTTGAGACGTCTACATACTCTTGAAGACTGATACCGATAATTAATAATCAAAGATAATCAGAATATTTATTCTGACACTGAACAACTTCAACTGGATGGCTGCTTAAGTAAGAACATCTGAAATGATTGAGGCTAGATAGTTAACTTGAATTGTCCCACGTAATAAAATTTAAAATTGTATAATAGTTTATTTTCTTCAGACTCAAAATAATATAACTATTATTATGATTTACTTTAGAGTTCTGCATCCATATATATTATATTTCCTGTTACGTGCAAAACAAATATTGACGTATTCCATTTCTAACCATCTAGCAATAATTCACTCAACGTACTTGTAGTGAGATTAGTAGGTTCTAAAAATCTAACACAATTCATTCAGCTTAATTGAAGCTGAGACAGGTAAATTTGAAAAATCTAGCTGCAGTTCCCTGAACCTACTAGAACTAGTAGGTGAGATAGTCAAATAATTACAACTCTTTCTCCCTTCACAACAGGAACAGCTGGCTGGCTAACGTTCAATATATGACACCACGCTCTCTGTTCTGTTGTGCTGTAACTAACTAGATAATATCTAGCATTTTTCAGTGCCAGCTAAGAAAAAAAAAGAATATTATTATCCTTACCTTGTTTCAAAGTTGAAAATAAACAAGCTCTCGAGAAATGGACAGAATTCCACAAAACAGCCAGATAGTTCTTCCTACACAAAGAAACGCCAATATCACTTTAGGAACAGCCCCTGCTCAGGAATTGAATGGACCTGAGAAAGAGGGACAAAGATCGCATGGTAATGATTTGCCACCGCTTAGAAAAGGGACATGAAGGATTGATAACTGGGTGAGGTTCTTATTATCGAAACAGATAAACAGTGAACTGTATATAATTATATATGGAAGTGTGTTCGCAGTCGACCTGTCGACCACAAATACGGTGTGTGTTCGGAGTCGACCGGTTTCCTTCAAGTCGCTCTTCTGAAAAAGGAAATCTGCCTTCTAGAGTTTCGTTTCATTTTGAATCAGTTTGCACATCATTCACGGCTGTGCACCATTGTGCCTTTGAGTTGACTCCATACCAGTGATGACCGGTCACAGTTCACAGCCGGCCACCGGCATCGCGGGCTTATGACTGCGGCAGTACCGCAAATGTCTTGTATTTGACATCGGTAGTGGCAGAAATGCTGAGATAACCACTGGAGGTTGAAAAGCGTACAATTACCGTAACCGTGGCACAAACACTAGCTCTTCCGGCCATTTTACTGATTTCCATATTGATTACACGTATATAATTACACTTTCTTTACTCCTTGCTCTCATCAGTTCTCCATTCATATTAATTATGTATTAAAGGCATTTTGGTCCATTAGATCTATTATTGCCCATTCTACCTCTACTAAATTCTGAATAAATGAGCTTCAAAATCATGACAAAATGTTGAAACAAATCTGAGAATATATAAACTACGCATGTATGATGAGCAGCATAATGGAAGTAAAGTGTGGGCTTAAGCAAAATCAAATACTGTACTAACAACATTAATGTGTTCAAAAGGAGAAGCTTTCAAAAGATTCCGCATACAATGGGCGGCAAAAGTATCAGATGAAACAGTGCTTTAAAGAGAGACTGAAAATCTAAAGACAGATGTTAATGACACACATGGTCTAAATTATTTCGGCCATATGCATGTAGATCTATTGCACATAGCCTATTTTGGGAGAATAAAATTTGACACAAAAAGACATGTAGGGTTCTAACCAGGCTTGCATTTAATTATGACAGGAACGCACAGTGCATGATTAAGTCAGTAAGAATTTGATGTTACATTTCTCGCCAGAAATGTTGCAGTGTAGGTCTACATCATAAGTGGCTTCCATTACTTTTCCGATTAGATTGTGCATCAAACCAGTGGTGTGGAGGTACTGGTGAATATGTTGCCAAAAAGTACTTTTAGCAGATGACAAAACCTGCATCAAAGAATTCGATAGTGCTTGTAGCCCACTTTTGTTTGCTTCAAGATTCTTCTCACATATGAAGGCATATGAGAGATTCTGTCCACATTGTGGCTGAATGAGTTGGCTCGGCACTCACTACACAGAACAGGCTCCAGCTTGACAGCAATGTAACCCCCTGTGTAATTCAGGATGTTGTCCTCTGCAGCTGTATATGCTGATGGCTGAGCAATCATTATTCTATGTAGTGGCTTTGGCACATCCTATTGCAGTCGGCTTCTGATGGAATGTAAGCCGCCTTGAGATACATTCTCAAAAGTGAGCAAAAATACATCCAGATCATCCAAGCAGCTCTTGTTTTCTCCTGTGGCACATCAATCATCGTTTGGCGCAAGGCCAACCGAAATTCTCTGGACTCTGGGTTGACGCGATGACCTCCCTTGCCACGATAACTGAAAACAAGTTCTCAAGGCAATCCTGGTTCAGGCCACTGGTGAACAGGAACTTAAACCACAATCGTCTCTTAAAAATGTTCCCACAACTGAAGGAGACAATTGATGGACAATTTCCACCCCTCCAGACATGGCAATCCCCGTCTCTTGTTCAGAGGCTTGATGCTGTTCAGCCAGTGCAAGGTATTTTCTAAAAATGCTTCGTGCCTTGACTGAGCAGTGATGGCGTGGCTCAATGGTGCCCTTCCTGCTTCTATTTCTGCTGTTGAAGGAATTGAAGAGCTGATAAAATCTTTCCACGAAATCCGCTGTTGATCAGGCTGCTGATGGAAGAGCATCAAGAAAGACCATGGTGGTTATTCCTGCAGCTACAGTGTGGCTCAGAACCTGGCCTGCAAGATTGACACGGATGTTGGAGAACACTGGCACATTGATGTAACGACTTGTTAGTTTTGGTGCCATAATTATTGGTAATGCCGAATAGATTTCGTAAAACTTTGTGAGGTTTTCACAAGAAATTACATTGCCCAGTAAGCCACATTTCCCCAAGTTATTCCTGACATTTTTGGGGAGGTGGGGTTGGTCGTACATCACAAATATTTTATGGCCGTCCATGCAAAAAAAAAAAATGGTTTGTCGATGAATACGCCAAGATTCTGAACAACCGACCGATTGTATGTGCACTGGTCACATATGATGACTTTAGGATGTAAGACAATAGAGAGAACTTTTCTTATTGTCTCTTCTAGCAGCAACTTCAGCATGGTTGATTTGGCAGCTCCATGACAGAGGATGTAGGAGATAGGCTGCTTCCACGTTGTAGACAGACCACGCAGCATAAAAACAAGAGCGTGATCGGCTTTCTGCTTTGATCTTCCTAACAAGCCATAATCCTCAAATCCTTCCACCAGGTCTCTTGCAGGGTCATATCTAAGGCCATCACGTCATCAAAAACAATGGCGCAGGCTTTTTCCTTGTCATCCATAGCATTTACTGTTATGAGAATGTTCTCACAGATGCCAGGTTCTACTTGCACATTCCTCATAGCCTTGGAAAGAGTACTAGGTGAAAGGAGGTCAAATACTCTCTTAAAGAGACTGTACGCCTGTCTAACTTGCATGATATAGTGAAAGAGCAAATTTAATGTCTTGTCCTGATATGTCCATCGCTTTACTTGTTTCGGGAGATTTGACACTTTAAGTTGGGTCATGACATAGGAAACGACTGGTGGGGGTAAATAGTTTCATAGGGTCTCTTCCATGCCTTCTTTTCCAGAAGAATTGATGGAGACATCCTTCTCAGGTTCAGTGGTAAGTTTCTTCAGCAGCCTCCAGTTCTTTGATCTTTCAGCACATAGTTTTCTCTTCAAAGAAATATTAATACTGCCATCTTGCTTTTCTTATAGTGTACGTTCACTGACCTGTGCTGTGTACAGACCAAGCGAGGGTGAAAGGCTAAAGGCAGAAGTGGATGGATCGTGTATTTTCAGGAATGCGCTCTTTTGGATGTGGACCAGAGGGTGTTAGCTTTGGGGAAGGGTAAGGAATGTTGAAAATTGTAGGAACTCCCCGTAAGAAGCCTCCTGCGCTTTTTTGCAGTTTGGCTGAAGCAACATTCTTCAGTGTTCAGAACACAGGTAGTGACTTCGGAGGGTTTCAGGATTTTTCTTATCGAGGGCTGCTCTCCTACGCTTCACTATCCGCTGTTTGCACCTGCAGCCAAAACAAAAAGTCGATGGGGTGATTTGAACTAAAAACAAACAACAAAAACTTCCCCATTAGTAACACCCAAAAACATGTACACATAATCTAATGCCTCGAACCCCTGTCACCCCTTTTCACCGGTACCATGACAAAATTATGCACATTTTAATAGAATAAGGGTGATTACAGCCATAGGCACAGACTTTTTGTATTCTCTCATTTTGAAGCCACGATATCATGTGGCCTACTAATTTACCACTTCTATGACACTCCTAACCTGACCTATGACAATGATTCAACCGGGGCTTTAAGATCTCCCTCTTCCACCCTGACTGTGTTGATTTATACAAGCACGAACTGTATTCGGCCCATCTCTGGGTTGTGGAATCTCCTATAGAACATGATACAGAGAACAAATCAAAAGCATAATTAATATAGTCAACTAAGTAATACAGGGTGAATAGAAACTAATTTTGCTAAATCCTACAAAGGACTAGATCCATTGCCGAGGACGCCATTTGGAACACATTTTTGAAAGACTATGACTTTCAACAAAGCAACCAAGATAGCTGAAACTTTGGAGAATGGATGTAGACAGAGTGAAGTTTAAGTCCATCAAGAAATTTGCTGGATCTTTGTAAGAGTTAATAAATTTAAGGGTTCTGTTGTTGTTGTTTTTCTGTTGTTGCTGGTTTTTTTTTTGGGGGGGGGGGGGAGGAGAGGGCTTACACCGTATTTAAGAAAGATGCAACAAATACTTACAAGTGAGGATCCTCTGGGAAGCGAAAGAATGTCAGATCTGGATGTTTATTCCTCGAATTAGAACAATTGACTGCAGCACACCAGTGACAATGGATATTTCGATTTGCATTTACCGCCATTTTGCCTCGAGGTTTACTGGCACTATTACCAGTTGCTATGCTCGCGGGCCCATCACGCCGCAGCGCTGCAAGTTGCAGTTCTGGTAACGCTAAGCGAGCTCGTGTCCAAAAAGCAATCGCCTTTAGTTTTACATCACTCAACATTCAAGGTATGCTGATTGAAAACAATTAAAACATCTTCGTAGATCGCAAAAGAGTGTCAAAAAATCGGGTTTTGAGAAAAACGCGTTTGAAGTTTCGTTTTCAACGAAAAAATGACGTGAAATGTTTTTGTTCGGCTTTCAGCCTCGTAACAGCCCTTTTTACACATACTGGCCCCCTCTCCATGACTTTTGTGTCTCTTGTTGCCGTTTTCTGGCGTTCTGGGCGTTTGTTTTTCTCGAATTTTGCTCCCTACTACCCATCATTATAAAGGCTCCAATAGAGTCACTTCCGGGTTCTTGAGGGCCTCTATGTGCCCCCCATATCATTTTTTGTCCAAACCAAGAATGTTTTGACCTTTACTATGACATATAGTCCACAACTAAGCTCTGAAGTAGCAGAAAGATAGCAAACTTTCACTATTTATTGGACGTGGGAATTCATTTTAGAAAGTTTATACTGATAATCTACATGATCAGCAGCTTTTTTCGCCTCATATTGGTCATCCAATGTCCATTCCTGGCACTGGGGTTCATGATATTGCTAGAAGAGATCATAATCAAGTGTTTTATGCACTCGTTGCCTATTTATAATCAAATATTGATGATCTACGACTGCATGTAGCAGCCAGGCGGAGCCAAATCCTGGTTGACAGTAGGCTAGGGCTACCGATGAATGACCATGGGTCAAATACGTTAGAATGGACTTTAAGACTTTTTGATACCATTTTATACGCAGAAAAGGCAGGGCTTTTAAACGAAAACAAAAGCGCAAAATCGCATTTTTTTTTAGCAAAATCCGTATTTAAGGACGCCCCCCCCAACCCCCTTAACTACGGAATACACACGAATAAGCAGTATTCTTTCAGAATAAAATGACTGTCTTTGTTACAGTTACTGTTTTACCTAGGGTAATTCTAACATTGCGGTTTCAAAGCTGTATTTTTAACTGATTTTAATGAAGCAAAAGATTCTACCTGATACGTTTTAAAAGATGATGAATAATAACCAAATCATATCAAAGATGTGCATTCTCATTCATATACAATCCACTGTAAATATAACATTTTCCGCTGGTGTGAAAAGGGTTACAGTTGTGTACAAGGAACTGAATTTTTCGTCTGCAGGGGGGGGGGGGGGGGGGGGGGGGGAAACGCAGTGCTTCTTTGTTT
>JBCEWB010000015.1:3415357-3432757 GCA_039654565.1 Peronia peronii | reverse complement strand
TTCCCCCCCCCCCCCCCCCCCCCCCCCCCCCCACCTTTCTCAATCCTGTCCTGACCCTTAGATCTTGAGTAAGTAGTCTGTCTTCCTCTGACTTAAAGTTATACCCTTGTTACCCTTGTTTTGTGGTGATGGTGTTGCATGTGGTGGTCAGGTACTTCACCTCATATTACTCGTTTAGACCAGCGGTTTTCACACTGTTACTGTAACACTCCTTACTTTGACTTCATTCTTCTGTCTCAGACAATAAACTTTATAACTTAAATGCAGAAATGCACTTAGGTCATTATCACGCCTGAAATAATACTAATGCTCCTGTCCCATTGTTCTGCTGCGTCATCGACGAGTATGTAATCTGTGGTTGACACGAGCGGTTTATTGTCACAAGAGATCAGCTTGGTCAAAATACTCATTCTGCATTCTTTTAAATTACTTTCCAAACTCTAAGCAGTGGAGTGAACAGTACTTGTATTAAATTGTCTTTAAGCAGAAATATAGCAGGAAAATGTTGCCTTTTATTCATTTAGACCAGAAATGTAGTGGAAAAGTGTTCATCTTATACAACTTCTAGCGCGTAACTGTGTAGGAAACTGCTCGTCCCACATTTTTCTTCAGACCAGAAATATAATAGGAAAGTGTTCGCCTTATATGACAATCAGAAATGTAATAGGAATAGGTTCATCTCATACTTTTATTGTCTTAGGTGTTCCCCTTGTATTACCTTTAGATAAAAAATATAAGAGAAAATCGTTCGTCTTATACATTGTCTTTGCCATTGTTTGAATATGAATAAATATCATTTTGAAACCCTGAAACGAAGCTATTTCTGCTGACTCTTAGGGATACTGGAATCGTTCTAACTTTGCCCTTGACAAGGGGTTTGACCACCTGTTAGCTGAAACTGGATTGTAAACAGCAGTGCAAAATTTTGGTGTTATTACATTTATCAGAAACATAACAGCGTCTCTTGGTGTATGGATTACTCACGCCCCAGTATGTTCCGCAATGTAAACAGTGGAACCGGGTATTTCAATCATGTGATTAAATCACAGTGCTAATCTATGAGACGTTCACAACCCAGGGTGACCACTTCGGAGTTCAGAATGAGTCGATAATCGTTCACTGTTATCTATGTTGATATTATCTTAATAAAAAATAACGCTGTAGCTGGGTTTACTAAGTGATTTAGGCGCGGTCACACTTTTTACGACTCAGTAACAATTGAAAAATAGCAATAAAAATGCCAAGTTTAATTTGACAAAGAGATCCATCTTTGCAATAAAACAACCTACATTAACGGCTATAAATATTAATGTAACATGGTCATCAAGTTAATTTAGAGTCTTTTCGAAAGAATGAAGCATAATAAAACAACTACAAAAACAGTAACAGCAACAACAAAATCATACTATATCCAATTTAAAAAGTACCAAAGACAGCATACTGTCGCGTCCACGACCGCAGGAAAGATGCGTCGCCATTGCTAATTCCGGCGTCTACTTTTGCAGAAAATGAAAACCATTGACAGAGGAAATAATCTCACAGTACTCACACCAATCTTCACTTCATATATCATTCATTACCAATACCTGGTGGGGTAGGCCAGTAGAGGTGCAGAAAAGATGTCTATTATTCAGAGCCACAGGGGAAAGGAGCATAAATTACCTGGGACCTAGGCGTACATTGTCATAATACTATCTATGCCTCGACTGAGACCCAAAACAGAAAGGCTAACGATAATGGCAACATTTTACACGCTCTGTAAGCTGTTGTATAGAGCTCAAATTCACACCTACGTCAGAGTTATTACCTTAGCTCTGAATTACTAACATTAACATAAAAGACCAGGGAATGAAAAACAGTTTATTTATGTTCGTGTTATTTATGTAATTTTTAATGTATTTGCGCATTTATACATGTATACTTACATTATTTATTATTTTTTATTTATTTATTTATTTATGTATTTATTTATTTATCATATATTTATTTATTAACTTTTTATATTATTTCTTTTTTGTATTCAATGTCTGTGTTCACTATTAGTCTTTTATTGATTTTTGTTTCATAATTTATTCAGTTTCATTCATTCATTTGTTTATGTACTTCTTTCAATGGTTTATTTTTTATTTTTTATTTATTTTTCTAGTCATAAACTTCATAGTCATGAAATGCAATTGTTTTTGAAGATCCTTGGCCTGTGAAAATTTCAACTGGCTTTTTTGTGTAAGTTTTGCATTACTGTAACCAAAGCATACATTTAATCTGTTCAAGCATATCAGCTTAACAGCACTTGGGAAGATTTCATGTGATGGTAATGATAGAGCCGATTTTGACTGTGGTTGTTGCTCAGAAGAAGAGACACGCTGGCCTTGACAACTGGCGAGTTACAATGATTTATTTGACTTTTAATGTGTCAATTCTCCAGATTTTTTTTTCTTTCAATGTGTTTAGTTAATTACTGGTTGACAAAATCTGAAAATCTTAAACGTTTGTATAAAAGGGTTACGATGGTTTGTTTTAGTTATTGTTATTGGTATTATCAATATATCCTTCGTTCTGAACTACCAAAAGATGACTCAAAACTGCTTTCCTTGAAATGGCCTACTTTCCTCGAAAAAATTGCATTTTTAGAATTGTACAGTTCTAGTAAAGGCAGATAAATGTACCCGTGTTTGTTTGATCATTTTCACTATCCATTTGTATGTGTAAAACATATAAGAGCAATGTAATTACGTAATAATATATCTGCTCACTATAATATTTCATAATGACTGTGGTGATGAAAGTATAAAAGTCTGAACTCTATACATAGACAATGGCTGAACTCTATACACATTTTTTTTTTCACTCTTAAGAAGAAACCAGATTCGAAAAGGTGGAACATTTTTTATCTTTATTTTTGTGATCTTTTTATTTAAAATTTAAATACCTGTTCTTTGAAGACATTCCAGCAAAATGATAAAGACGATTATTGTTGTTTTTTTATTATCATTTTACCTAATTTACATAAACATAAATATCTTACAATTTAAGCTTAGGCTGTCAACTGCTAACTTAAAACAATAAACAAAAGAAAACAATTGTGAAGACTTCGTTATTTAAAAAATATACAAAATAATCGAACTCGCGAACTTTTATTACGATTATTATCATCATTAGTACTGTCATTATGATTGTTTTCGATTCCTGTCGTAGCAAAAACTTGGAAACGTAGCATTGTGTCAAACTAAATCATTTGTTTTCTTAAAGGGAAAACTGATGTCACTTGTAGCGCAATAGAATAGATCTAATACTACGTGTAGAATACCTATGTCGTATAACATAATCTCTTGTCAAGAGTACTTCGCCCTTACCATTAGCAAGTCCACGAATTTTACTCAATCACTGGTTTACCTCTTTTCATATCAAGGATGCTTCAGTACTCGTCTTGGGAGGGAGAAGGGGCACTGGGAGGGATAGAATTGTAAGTTTTCTTGCACCCAATGTATCAGTTACGTCCCTTAATAAACCAGTTGTCATCTGGGACTTGCCCCTCCTCCCTTGCCATCCCCAGTCTATTATCAGTTCATTTTTTTTTTCCAACACATCTTCTCACAATTTTTTCTCACTGAAAAAGAGCAAGCAGATTCTAAACCTAAGTCATTCCCAGGAGGATTCGAACCACATTTTGGCCCAGGAATAGAACCTAATCCCTAAGCCATGGCGCTCTCCTCCCCCCCCCCCCCCTTCCTCTTCTATCCCTCCCAGTGCCCCTTCTCCCTCCCAAGGCGAGTAATGAAGCAACTTTGATATGAAAAGAGGTAAACCAGTGATTGAGTAAAATTCGTGGGCTTGCTAATGGTAAGGACGAAGTACTCTGAAAGCGGAACAATAAACATTTCACGTCATTTTTTCGCTGAAAAAAAAAAACTTCAAACGCGTCTTTCTCAAAACCCGGTTTTTTGATACTCTTTTGCTATCTACTTTTTGTTTCGAACCCGATTCTAACCAAATTTAGTATACATCATTTTCACAACAAGACCAAAAAAACGTACGTTCCATTCAGTTGGTAAGTTTTAAAGAAAAATGGGTTTTTAGTTTAAAAAAAGGGCGAAATTTGAATTTTCGTTACAGGGCATTTTCAAAAATTTCTAGAAAATTTTATATTGCAGGGAAACAGCTGAAAATATGTAACTTTTTAGATATTATGTTAAACATTATATTCACCAAGTATTATCAAGATCCATTTAAATCTGGGGGAGGAGATAGATTTTAAAGTCAGTCAATTTAGGGACGCCAAAATCCAAGATGGTGGCGTTTGCCATAGCAACCATATGAAAAGTCGATTTTGTCTTTTCACTGTTTTCCTCTAATATGAACATGTTGAATTCGATGGAAAAGGTTAAAATGGTCTATCTTTAATAATAAAAAATATCACCTCACCTCCAGGACGCGTCCCTCCTCCTGTTATTTCTGTTGTACTTTTGTCAGCATCCATGACTCGCAAGTGTATAGGAAGATAGAGAGCACCAGTCCGCACAAGAGTCTGATCTCGTGCTTCATGGCGATGTTATCATCTCTCCACACTGCTTTGAGTATGACTGATACACTCATTGTCTGTGCTGCTCATGCAAAAATTTGGGGTTTTGAGCCCTCGTCGTGAATGATTGCCCACTAAATACTTGAATTGCTGCACATTTTCAATCTCTTGGCCATACACGGATATCTGTGTTGATGTAGGTGCACTGTTGGTGGTGTATGCTGTTTCATCATTAAAACCCCGAATTATTATAGTGTCAAAAGTTCCGGCTTGTTTCTTTCCATGTTCTCCGCTTGGTGTCTTCCTTATCAACAATCTCTCTTCGTGTTTTACTTTTCTACTGCCTTCTCTTTTCTCCTGTATAAATCTTCACAGGGTTAACTTTTATTGTTCCTTTTTTGCGTATTACTCAGTGCTTTATGTAATCCTAGGGGTGCAAATTAATTAGGTCTGGACTTGTATGTTTCTTTTTTGCGTGTTACTCTGAACTTTATGTAATCCTAATAGAGCAACGTAGTTATGTCTGCATTGTATAGATCTATATTGTGCATAGGTCATTAAAATCTTTGTCACCCAAAGAGATTGCCGCTAAATTTTTGCGTAGGTATTCGTGTAGCTGGTTTCAAAGTCAGCATGAGAGGGGGAAACAGTGAAAAGGATTGTAGCAATAGTAATAATAATAATAATAGAGAGCATTTATATAGCGCTTATCCCCGTACTGTACAGGCTCTAAGCGCTTTACAATCTACTATTGGATTGCAATAGTACAGGTAAACGCTGTTTTTTCCTTCAAGGGTCAGGCTTGTGATAGACATCGTTTTTTATGTCGCTCTCCACTTTTCTCATTGTTCAATAGTTCAGGAACCCCGTGGTATATACTGTGTTGGTCCTTTTTCCTCTCGTGAATCACGGTTTTAAGAGGAGCTATGCATGGTGTACCTCGGCCTCCTTTTGTTCCTTTCCTATCAAAAATACTCGTTAAGATCATTTTTTTTCTTTTGACAAATTATGTACCAGAAAGTTTAAATGTCTATCTCGAATTATACAAGATGGCTGCTCTTTTTCTGGATTTTTTTTTTCGTTATGCTCTTCTGAGTGCATGATAAAGTTAGCAGTATTCCTATCAAAAACCAGATTTCTCTACCTTTTCTGTTATCCTTGAAGCTTCTTCATCGAGTCCAAGGCTCAATGATCAAATTGAATGTGTATCTTTAGAATAGGAGGTTTGTGCGAACCATGACAAGTCATTTTATTTTTAGGATGAAAAATCGTGAATTCCAATAAATAAACAATAGTAGTAGAATTCAGTTCGCGCTTCAATGATTGAGGGCCAATACATAATTTTTCTGTCACACGATAGGCAGACATAAACCATTCAGTACCAGAACCCCTGCAGGTTCATTCTGTTTGACCCATGTTAAAATCAATGATGTTTGTCAATTTCTGTAGTGGAAGTCAAATTCAAATGTGATATGGATATCTTGTATTTGCTTTAATCAGAAGTTGGTTCTACCTGCTCCATGAGTTTGCTCGCATTTATTAAAGGTTTTGGCATTTAGTGGCTCACGTCATTGTCATTCATATTTATTCAATGTCAAATACTGCTGGTACAAATGGCCCACACTGATATTATATAGATGATAAAGGGTTGATATGATAATCATGAATTTCTTAAAGCACCTACATTGCTCATTTGATAAATACGTTGTTTCAATGTAAATCGTTTTATTTTGTCTTTGACCAATAGAATAATCATGTTATTACTGTTAACTTTAAAGTGCTTTTCACAGACATTTAATATAATTGGTAATGACCACATTATGAAAATCAACCACATGCATAGGGTAAATTGAAAAAAATGAAGTGAGTAAAAGAAAAATAATCTTAAGTCATATGTTGAATTTTCCCACTGTCAATTTGTCCCACACTCGGCTTATTTTCAGTTAGTTTTGGTTATGATAAATCTGGATTTTTTTTTTAAAAAAAAGGCCTTTAAGAAACATTGCAAAGACGGATTTAGTTAAAAAGATTGAAATAAAACAGAGGCAAAATGATATAAATCATAATCTGAAATCAGCATTTACATAACTGTATCAATCAATAACCTGTTCTGTCTCCTAAATGACTGACTGACTAGGTGACGGACTAAAGTTCTCAGACGACATGATCTGGACACCTGTACATAAATATTGCTCCGAAATTTGGAAGTTAAAGTGAAAAGAGCACATGTAATGTCAGTAAAACTCAAATAATAATTGAAACTAACATGACGTGTAAAGAACAATGTCAATCGATATGTGTTTCGTCCTTTACATTTTGTTCCGAAATTATAAACTGAAGTAGAAAAGAGAAATAGAATGATGTCAACAGACCTCAAATGACAACTTGAAACTAACTAGTAGCCTAACCAACCATATCACTCGATAAGCTACTTGCTCTCCTCCTGTCAGACTGCCCATGAGACACAATCTGCCTTAAAACAGCAACACTGTACATATAGCTAGTCGTTGGAGATTCTAAACGCTAACTGATATGTGGCGTGCCCCTTTTTTTTTCTCTAAACCGAGAGTGACATTACATAACACATCCTATAAAATACTTTCAGACAAATTCCACATAGGCGTTCCAACTCCTATTAGCCTAACAGAGCACTCAGACTTATAAGAATAAAAATTATACATGTTATTCCTCTTTGAGAGAAAGAAACATTAACTTAAACTAATACATGTTGCAAAAGTTGTAAAAGAGACTGTCCACACAATTCATAAACACCGGTGAATTCATCTTGTCGTACTATTGTATCCAGCGAATAGCACGGGATATGAACGTAAGACGCCGTGATTGTAAAGCACAATCCTGATGTTCCACTCAAAGAGTAGATTTACTATTCTTCAGCTTATGCCTCTCATCCCACGAATATCTCGGCGGGTAATAGAAAAATAGAGTTTCATACTGAAACAATGGATGGAAAGAAAAGAAATACTTATGGAATGCATAACCTTCCCTTGCAAGCATGTCACTGCGAATTGGAACACCGTAATTCACTGATAATCAATGACCATCACTATTAACAAGAATATTATACAGAGATACTCAATGTTGACAACAAATTTATATTGAAGCTATTATGATGGCACAATTGCTGTGTATTATAAGGTTAATAAACAAAATCAACAATATGGTGAAGTATAGAGAGAAACAAACAAAACAGCAACAAAAGGTAAGATAGCCATGGTTGGATCTGATATCATAATATTTCAGATCTATTTCTAGGCTTTAGTACGGGAGATGAAACAACACTGTGATGACTTGCATAAGGGTAATTTAAGAACCTTAACGAGCAGGAAAAAAAAGACAACTCAAGTGGACAGACATACATCGAATCATTCAGAAATCAGGTAGTAGGCCTACAACCTTCCACACAAGCACTGGAAAAGGATTTTAAAACGAATCTTGATTTTTTAAGGGAAAGACGGTGGTGAAAAAAAAAGGGGGGGGGCGGAATGGGGAACAACTAGTTGGTGGCTGACATCATGATGGCAATAAAATGAATAAAAACATAGCCAACTGTGACGACAGCACCTTCAGCACATAAGGGGAACAAGGGGAATGAACCACATAAAAAATATGTTCACTTTTTCACATGGGAAAAAACAGAAATTTTCAAAACGTTTTACAGTGGACCCTCGGGTTACGAACTAATCCGTTCCGGGACTCTGTTCGTAAGTTGAATTGTTCGTAAACCGAAACATTGAAATGAGTAAATACAATTAATCTGTTTCAGCCTCAGAAAGACATGTATGGTATATCTATATTTCAAGTTGTTTTGTTGTTTTTTTTAAATGAAGACTAAAAGTTTGCAATTTATTGGAATGCATACAGATCTACATGTAATGTTAATTAGACATTTTTTCCTATTGAATTTCAAATGCAATTGTGCTTCTTACAGCTTGTACTTGACAAAGTGCAACTGAGCACATGTTGCATGGGATTGTATGTAGTGGACGTGTTCGTAACCCGAATCATTGTTCGTAAGTCGAGGTAAAATTTGTTCGCGAAGCTTGTTTGTACACCGAGCCATTCGTAACCAAAGGGTCCACTGCATTAAAGCTAGAACAAAATCCCGTTCTGCGAACGGGGATTATCTAATCATAAATATGTTACTGCTAGATATGAAATGACGAACTTTTAGAAAAATAACTATAAATAATGACTGGTTAAAGAAGGATCAGAAGGTTGCCACCTGGAGATGTACGTAATTATTACTTTGACCGACTAAACTGGACGAACCAACGAGTGACAGAAGCAAAATTGTCATAGAACAATTTTACTGCTTAAACCTCGAACGCTGTTAACACTAGCACACTGATTTAGTAGCCTAGAGCAGGCCTTTTTGGTAAACACAATGGTTGCTGCACGCTGCTGGCCAGTTACCCCCTACTTCAACTCCTCTTCTCCCCCCCCCCCTTTCTCTCTCTCTCTCTCTTTGTCTTAGTATTTGCAGTGTGCAGTGTCTCTACAAAAGGCTTCCGTAAGAATCTGTCAACGATAGCTGAAGATTTATTTTCACTTTACACCACCTTGGCATAGAAAACGATCTAAATCTACATCTAATTTTGAGACACATTGGTCTGATGTAATTTCTAACTTTCATGTGAATTTACGCTGATGAAGAAAACCAACAGATCTACAGACTACCTGGTACATGTAGTTTAAATATGTCATATCCCAACAAAATAATATCACTGTGCTGAAAAACGAACGTGAATTTTATCTTTGCAATCAGGTATTTCGAGATCAGTCACACGAGCGAGGATCTGTCGTCCACAGGCAATCGTGTAAGTCCGAAATTAGGTCAAATTATATTTTGTCTTAAAATAATAATATCCCTTGGACACCCGCTTTCATCATGCCTATATTATTATAAGTGATACAAGTTTACAGGGGAGAAAATTCGATATGCGGCACTGGCACAAAGCGTGCATGTCTGTTTCACGGCACGCTTGAATTCACACACTGTAGATCTATATGTATTTGCCGAAAACAAAAGCAGCGCAAACGGAATTTAGTTTTTCTTGACAGTAGTAATTTGGGACTTACAATTTGCGTCTGTTGCCGTCGATATATGTGCATGCTTTTTGACAAATGAATGATACGCATTCAGACATGTTTGAACCATAAAACCGTAACATATCATTCCGTATAAGTCAGGAATTTGAGAATTTCGAGTTTTTTTGTTTTTGTTTTTTTTAGTTTTTTTCTCCTTCAAGCTGCATTGTGACATCATCCTCAGTCAAACTAACAAATAGAAATGCAGGAAAAAATCTGCAAAGATCCCATGCAAAACCTCCTGTTTATAATATGACGTCAGATTTTACTCTCTGGTGAAAAAAGTATCAAACTGACTTGTGTGGGTTGCTTGCGACACTGACTTTAAACAAACCCCATGTGTGAGCAATGTTCCTTTGGTCATGCGACCGACCCCGAAATTGTCTTTGCTAGTTCTCTACACAACTATTTCCAATTCACATTTTTGTTTTGCCCTTTGCCCGTGAAATGACGTATTAAAGCCTGTCAAAGATTAATGTGACGGATCAAATCAGGCATAATAACTAAATGCATAGTGTGAACTGACAATGTTTAAAACCCAGTACCGTAAATCTGTATTCGATTTCCAGTTTGCATGTAATCTGTCACGATTTTTTTTTTCATCCAGTTGACGCATATAATGTGTTTCAATTTTTGACTTTCTGGCATGAAATATAGATTGCACTGATCAACAAAGATTTTGCCATCGAGCAACCAAATTATGCTTAATTTATGTTTTTCTGGTATGCTGATTTCAAATCTGAAAACCGTTTTCTGCTATCACGTCACGTTTCTTTAGTCATTGGCCATTTTATGTCTAAAAAATATTTTTAGGCAATATTGAATATACATTTTATCCAGCAATGCCGTAAAATGATTATAGGAATGATGCAGTAATTAAAATAGAGGTATGAAATGATGCACTAAACTACTGTAGGGCGAGAATCACGTTCAGTGATGCCATTAAGCTTATGCAATCAAGGTGGTATATTGCAATACAATGGATCTATTGTTTAATTGTTGCAACATTCTGGTAGAGGGATGTCAGCTCTCTAAGCTCTACTTCACGACTGTTGTTTACTCTTTGATAAGACAATGAGCACTGGATTGAGAGGGTGTGTAAACCATCCTGACAATTTTTGTTATGTGGAAAATTTACTCCACAAGATCAGCGCAAAAAGCTGACAAGAGAAGTGAAACTTGTATAGAGACATTATTTTGGATATAACACTGGTGAACAAGACAAACCATGGACATCTCATGTGAGTTGCAGAACTTCTATTCCTGAATATTGAAGTGCTTAAGGGGGTGGGGGAGGGGGGGCGTCCTGAAATATGGATTTTGCTTAAAAAAAAATGCGATTTTGGGTTTTTGTTTTCTCTGCCTTTTCTGCGTATAAAAATGGTATCAAGAAATGGATATGTCCATTCTAACGTGTTTGACCCATGATCATTCAACGGTATGCCTAACCTACCGCCAACCAGGATTTGGCTCCATCTAGCTACTACATGCAGTCGTAGATCATGGCTATATGATTATATATAGGCAAAAAGTGCATAAAACACTTGATCATGACCTCTTCTAGCAATATCAAGAACCCTAGTACCAGGGATGGACATTGGATGACCACTATGAGGCGAAAAAAACTGTTGATCATGCAGATTATTAGTGTTAGCATTCTAACACTATGCGCGGCCCATTCGGTTGGTAAGTTTTAGAGAAAAATGGGTTTTTAGTATGAAAAACCGGGGACATTTGATTTTTTGTTACATGGCATTTTCAAAAATTTCTAGAAAATGTATTTCATAGGGATGGCTGAAAATATGTAACTTTTTTGATATTATGTCAAAGAATAACTTCACCAAGTTTTATCAGTTTCCGTTGAAATTTGACGGAGGAGATAGATTTTAAAATCAGTCAATTTAAAGACGCCAAAATCCAATATGGCGCCGTTGCCATGGCAACCATATAAAAAAGTCGATTTTTTTCACTGTTTCTTCTAATTTGAACATGCCGAATTCGATGGAAAAGGTTAAAATAGTCTATCTTTAATAATAATAAAAGAAAATCACCTGCAGGACGCGTCCCCCCCGCCCCCCTTAATGGCCAACGACAGAAAATGCCTTTTGCTGTACCCATCATCGGGGGGTGGGGGGGGTGAGGGGGGGGGGGGGGTGAGCAAACAGGTTATCCCACTGATTGTTCTTTTTTCATGACGAAAATTGCTAGTTTTTCAAAGAAAAACGTCAGATAGTGTATACTCAAACTGCCGATCAGCAGCGAAATCAGTGCCTCATGAGGGAGAGAATCCTGTACCTTTTCCACCTGCAGGCCTGTTTGATGATAGCAATGATGAATGTTTCAATAGCACTGCGGATGATGAGGACGAATTTCAAGCAGAGATTGATGAAAAATGCAGCACTTGATAACCAAGAAGAACTTAATAACTTAGCCAGAGACGTTTCCTTATCCAAAGAAAAGGCTGAGGTGCTCTCCTCTCGGTAACAGCAATGGAATTTTTTACAAAAAGGTACCAGGATAACTGTGTTTCGTAGTCGCCAAACAAATCTTGCTTCCTATTTTCAAATGGAGAATGATGTTTGCTTCTGTATTGATGTTCTTGGTCTTATGCACGAGCTTGGACATGATCACATCCCATATGAATGAAGGCTTTGTACAGATTCAAGCGGGGAAATTTAAAAACTGTACTGTTAAACGATGACAACGTTAAGCCTTCTGTGCCATTGACGCACGCATTGGCTTTAAAGAAAACATATGAATCAATAAACCTTCTTCTTAGAGTATGCCAGTACGCAAAAATACAATTGGAACATTTAATTTGTGTAGCGGTGATCTCAAAGTAATATCTTTACTGCTTGGACTGCAGATGGGACATACTAAACATGTGTGTTTCTTGTGCCTTTGGAATTGTCGTGATGGTGTCAGTCATTACATTAGAAAACAATGGCCAGAAAGAAGTAATAATGTAATAGGCAAGTACAATGTTCAGCATATATATGCATCTAGTAAATCCACACAAAGTGTTCCTGCCCCCGCTTCACATAAAACTGAGATTAATGAAGAACATTGTCAAAGCTATGCTCGGAACTGGAGGCGGCTTTCAATATCTCAGGGAGAAATTTGGAGTCGACCAAAGTGAAGCAAAACTGAAAGAGGGTATTTTAGTATTCGCTGAAATTCGTGAATTGTTGGCTGATGAACTCATTTAAGAACAAACTAAAGAACATGCAGCCTAGGAAACATTCCGTTTGGTTAAACATTTTTTTTTTTGAATTACAAAGCGGACAGCTATTCTAACTCGGTGGAAAACCTGCTGTAAACACACTGTCGGGAGCTCAAATGTCTCTTAAAATGCACTTTCTGCACTCGCATCTTCACTTTTTGTCCTTCCAATCTTGGAGATGTCAGTGATCAGCACGGTGAAAGATTTCATCAAGATATAAAGATGATATAAAACAGATATCAAGCAAATTCAACCCAGTATGATAAGGGATTACTGTTGATTTCTTCAACGCTAAACGGGGACTCTACACAAGCGAAAGAGCAAAGAGCCTCAAGCACTTCTGATTTATTCAAAGGATACTGCTAATTTGTAAGTTCTAATATTGTTTGGATAAATAATCTATGGACTCTTTATCAGTTTTCTAGCATTCTGAAATGTCTTAAACAGTGATTAAAATGTATCTGTGATTTTCTTGTAGTCCCAGCAATATTTCTATTTTACGTTACTAAGTAAAAAATTAATCCATGAATATCATAAAAACCTGACGTGCTAGCTCAAATCTGACTTCAGATCTGAAATCAGCGACCCAAAATTACATCAAAACACACATTATTTTCCAAAAGGCAAACAAAAAGTTGAAATTTGTTGACCTGTTGTTATTGATTCAAATTATTGGTTTGGACAACGATGGCTGTTTCTTCTGATCTTTTTAGAAGGGGTAGTTGAGGGTTACGGTATGTATACGTCTTTCAGCCCCCTGGAGACGGCTATCTCGATGGTTAAGGGTCAGGACTAAACCCATAGACGGGAACCTTGAAAACATTAAATAGTCGACATCTATTACTCTTTCCCCTTGGTTATCATTTACTTGTCAGAGATCAAAACCCTCCATGTCTCTTGCAGATCTGCATCATCCGTAAAATGCCTTTTCCTGAAAACCATAGAGACGAATTATTCAGGTTACCATTAAAGATTGCGCCGATGGACGAATAAAACATATTTAACGTTTTTCAAAAACATTTCTGGCAGGGAAAGGAATAAAGACGTCTCAAGTATCATAATCAATATAAAGCAGTATAATTTGAGGAATTAACGCTATTAGATTCTATTGGCTAAGTTGTTTTTACAATAACTCCGCTAGAGAAGGATAGAAATATTTAAAATGATACTCAGTTCAAAGATTTCATAGTTCCTGACAGGAGCATTTTTTTAAAAGAAATTCACTGCCACATTTTTTACTATTATATTTTATTATTTTTATGATTTTTAAACTTCATTCACAAAAACATATATTGGCATGGCAATAGATCATTACATATCAGTATTTCAGTGCAATTTCAGTGACATTGATACAACGAAGCTTCTCTTTAATACACGTTTGATTAGGTGTGAAGTATGGCTACTGATGACATTTCGAAAACTTATAAAGTTAAATACTAGAATTTAACAACCAGAGATTTCTGTTTTGTTTGTTTGTTTGTTTGTTTTTTCTAAAATACGATATTCAAAAAAACTAAATGCTAAAAAAAAAAGTCTGTACCACTTGGGAATGATGGATATCAAGAGCTGTGACAATTTGGTCCATTTTTGCCACACCAGGATTTTTTTTACTTGCTCCGTTGGCTTGTGACACGATTATAGCAACAAGAGCCTTGTTTTATCAGCTGTCAGTCAGGTGGATGGATGGAAAGAGATTTAAGTTCGGGTTGACCCGCCAATGCTGACCTTCTAATCCTCTGATATGCTCTCGAAAAAAAAAACTGTTTTACTGGGCTACCAAAGTCAAAATAAAATTTGAAGCCGGTATGAGGGTAATTTTCTTTAATGTTTTCAATATTATATACAGCTCCCTCAGAATATTATCAATGAATTAATCTGTTAATAACATTTTCTTTTCAATGTCTTTGAGCTCTGCTGTGAACGAAATCTCTTTAATTTTCAACCATTTGCATTTTGAACGTAGAAAACTGACTTGGTCAGACCATCTACCGGGTGGAATAATAAGCTGTTTGGTGGTCAGAAGTTTTGCCTCGCAGAAATCGTGGACCTTATCCAGTATGCTTTTCAGTTCCTCAGCTTCTCCCGAAAGATCATGCTCTCTGGAAATCCTATGTTTGAAAATCCTCAGAAAATGATTGTATAAGGGAAAATCAGCGGAGCAGAAGTTTCTATGCTGTTCTTTCTGTAGCTCAGTCAAAGATGCTGGCTTGGTGACATTTGATCTTGAATTTTTCTTTAAATAGATGACATCGCTTGTTTGCCACCTTAGCATTCTTTTCAACATTATGATTGACTCCTCAAAATACTCTGTGATTAAGATCAAATCGAAATTTTTCTCACATTCACTTATGAATGCCTTGATGTACTGAGTGTCATTGAAAGAGTGGGACAGAGAAAAGCCCAGATCGACGGACTGGCGATTGTTGGTAAAAGAGAGGTATCCTTTGGCTTCATATTTCTGTGGATGAGCTAAGAACTCGCTTAATGGATCAGGACCGGGAATGGCAGTCAGATATTTCATTTTTCCCACGTTCCGAAAATAATAAAATGCTGAAACGAACTGGTTGAGAGGCTCCCTGAGTGTAGTGAATCTGAAGGTATCGTTGTGAAGATATTGAAAGATCTTGGGCGTGTAGACGTGATGGTTGAATACCATGTCATATTTCTTGACTTTGGGATCTAACATAAGTTGTGAGGGACGAAATGGCGGAGCGTTGTTAATGTGGACCCCTGCTGGAAGCAAGGGCAGCAAGCCTTTAGATCTGCAATATTCTGCCAAGATGAAGTAAATTGTTGTGCTGCCGGTTTTGTGGTTCTTCAGGTAGTAGATGTGCTGAATGGGTCCTCGTGTAGCTGTCGATATAGATTGTCCAGCGCTGATAGTCACATTTCCGTAACAAACATTTGAAGAACTCCTGTTCATCGATAATGACGATGTGGCAAACACATAATGTCCAAATGGGGATGTTCCATTTATCATGACGATGTAGCAGACCAATACCGTCCAAAAAATCAAAATGGCTACCCTGTAAATAGTTTGTCAAATGGTAAATGGTAAGTACACACATTGTGGAGTTGTTTGTAGCTGTCACAGATGTTTGTAATTCAATATGATGCTATTTTACATCATGAAGGAATGAAATTTTAACATTAGGAAACAAAACTATGATTTATTATTTGTATCAAACTAACACTTGCATGCCTCTAACTATGCCGGGTGAAAAAAAAATGAGGGAGGTTTATGTAGGCTGTGATATGACGATTAAGTTTGGTCAGACATCTATATTTCCTTTGAGGGATAACGCTAGAATTAAGAAATTTAAAACAAAGTAAAAGCTTAAGTGTTAAATGTGAAAAAATTCTGCTTCTGATTTAGCGCCATGCCAGAGTGCAGATATAAAAAGACGGTAAACTAATATTTATGTTAACTTACATACGTCACATGTACATTTTATGGTTTACATTCTTACCATTTCATTGCCTTCACAACACCACCGGATTTTACAAGTGTTTTTCCCCACATTTTGGAGTTCTTAGCCTCATGAGTTGCATTTGAGATTCTCGGGCTGCAGTCAAAAGAATGTTCTACACAGCAAAGCCTAAGAAATATAAAAAGAGACATGAGGTTTCAGTTATTCTGCATTTATTCATTCATTGCATTCCATTCGTTATTCTTACTTATTTCACTTAGTTTCAATTTCCGACCCTTTATTAACAATATCACCCCGCAAAATACGCACATATGAGAAACACACATATAACTATGTGCCTCTACCCACATGATTCTCATTATTTTCTGTTTCCCATTTCATATCATTCATACACCACTCATCACCTACGCCACCTCCATGTCAGTCTGTTCTATTTTCTGAAGAAAGTCTTGCACGTCTCTCCACAGAGAGTTTTTGCCTTCACAATCTGGGCCTCTACACGGTTGCTACTGAATCGTGAATGCGTGTATATTTATTTTTATCTATTTGTTTATTATTTTTACTATTTTGCGAGCTTTCACCAGTTTATTAATTTGCTTTATTATTTATGTACCTTTTCAATACTAAGAACATAGGATTATCTCGGCTTTAAGAACGTATCCAGATCGGTAAGAATAATTTTTTAAGTGAAAATTTGAAATTTGAAATCTCGTCCGAATGGCCGCGTCTCTGTCTACTATTCGTTCGACTTTTAACTGCCAAGGGTTCTTAAACGTGCGTAATGTACACATGGGATCTCCGAAAATTGATTCGCCGTTGTCCGAGAAGGACAAGACATCGGGCCTCGCCACCAAAGAAGCCAAGGTTCCGTTGAGTCATTGAAGAAAGAAAGAAAACAGGTTCTAAATCGTTCCCATTGCCCGTGAGTATTCGAACCCGGGAAGTTTTCACAGAGAACCCACTGATAGGTGGTTTCGTTTTGAGTTTCTACCTGACTTGGTCAGGTGCTTGGCTAACCGACATCGAATTATCAAGATGGGACGCATAATATCGGACATCCTCAGTTAAGGGGGGGGGGGGGGGGGGGGTCCTGAAGGTGATTTTTTTTTCTTCTTAAA
>JBCEWB010000015.1:3390434-3415257 GCA_039654565.1 Peronia peronii | reverse complement strand
ATTTTATCCTATTTTTATTTTTGCTTATCTATATTGGCATCTTTGCTAGAGTTTTCTTTAATATCTGTCTATGTTTTTCATCCGCTTTTATTTTGAAGATGTTATGCAGTTAGTAACACTTTCCCAATGACAGCAGTGAAACTTGAGAGAGAAATAATATTTACTATCATATCTGGACATGTTTTTTTTTGGTATGTAAAAACAGTACAGACAAATAATTTTTATATACTGTTCAAGAGGCCAATATAGTGTTCTCCCTTGTGATTGCATGTGCATCAGGTTGTTATTTCTTTGCCGACTACAAATTGTAGAGTATTTAAGAAATCCTAGCAATTAATTTGTTCATGAATGCATTTAATGCCCATCTGAACAAGTATCATTTCATGTTGATACAAATAAGTAAGAGACATGTAACACATAACATTATTAGCATATTACGAAACGCAATGAAAGAAAATTCTAGACTTCTGAGATCTGTCAGTTTATGAAAGGAATTAGATTACTTTATCATTTAAAAAAAAAATATATATATTTTTGAGCTTGTAACTTATCTATTAACTGTGAAAAATGACAAGAAATTATTTAGAAAAGGTGAAGAAAAATAATGCTTTTTGTATGGCACAATGTTACAATAAAATGCATATAATGCTTGAAAAGTTGTCAGCCTTACTGCTACAACTAGATGTACACTGGATATTTATTCACCATGGACAAGTGTGTCACTGAAAAAAATTCATCTTATTCTTGTCATCATACATAAATTTTTATCTTAAAAATGGCCAAATTTTTATCCATAAGATTTTTTTAAGAAGGCATACCAAGAAGTTTGCTAAATGAAATAACACTGTCTCATTACTGCTTCTGCAAGGCTTTAAGAGTTGAAACCTTGTCACATAAAATAAGCTCAAAAAGCAGTAACAAATTAACTTAATAATATGAGGGGTTTAAAAATTTTTAAAAACATTAATAATAAATTTCCACTGATTATATAAATTTAGAATGTCCCCACATGACCAAACGAAAAAAAAAAAAAAAAAAAGAAAAACAGTTAAAAATAGACAGCCAAGTGTGTGACAAACTGCTTTACGTATCTTTATTATTTAATAAGAGAAAATTGTGTTCAGTTTTACCCCAGATGTGTTGTCCTCTGGCCATCCCATAAAACAAATTTTTTTTTCACGAAAGACAAAATATTACTAGGATACATAATTTCTTATAGTTGTCAGACATGAACATATATTTCAGCAACAAAAATATTTGCAGACAAATACACTTAAGTGAGCTACTTAATTTGGTTCAGACAGATTTCTATTTCATCTAGGAATATGTGATCTCTTGCTCGATTTTTGTTTGCTCTCCAAACCAACATTTTTGTCAAGATAGATTGGATGATATAGGCCTACATACTAAACGAGGCAGACTAAAATACAGAGGCAAAATCAGACATAAATTTTGCTTGTCACTCAGAGAAATGCTGACTCTCTGCTTGGTCCATATTGAAAGTTTATTTCACATGACACTGCTGTTGATAAACAACTGAATGCAAAAACCTTCAAGTTCCAATTCACAACTGATGAAAGATTAACTTCCTTCAACTAGCCTTCGCTGGAGATTGATCAATGGACATTGTCATTATAATTGTCATGTCCTCTCCTCTCTCCCCACATCTAATTTTCTTCTCTATGTTAAAATAAAAAATATTGTAATTTACACACCATGTACTAATATGCATGGTTCACATGAACATAACAGTGACATTTGAGCTTATACACTGCTTCGGCTTATGACACAAATAATGAGGAACAAACAAGCATATTGCTCACATCCGTTATAAAAATGTGATTAATCAACAAAGGGGAAGGGTTGGTAAAAGATAAGAAGAGGGAAACAACATGTAACAAGCGAGGCAATACTGGCTCACTACCCTTTTAATGAGCATTGCTAGAAACACTGTGAAATCAAACCAACAGAGAGAAAAAAAAAAGTTTAGGATTTTAGGACAACTTATGTGAATAAAATACAGAAATCTGAAGCACACCAGATAACTAAAAACATTGAAACCCTTTTTGCTGTTCATATGAAAGTAGAAGAGTATTCATACAGAATAAATGAAGGACATAATTTGAAAACAGCACTCATCTGATTGTACATAATCGTATGTCACTTTACTCAATGTTGTACACATTTATGGGACTTAACTGCAATACTGGAGTCACTAACATTTGAATTTTTCCTCAATTTTTTATTCTTTTCCATCAAAAGCAACCACCACAAACAAATATACCAATGCTAACGCTTTGGACCTGGCTCATAAACCAAAACAAAATAAACTGTCTGATATGTAATGAAATGTGGATAGTTTCTTAAAGTACTGCTCCAGATGGAAACATTTACAGTTTTCCTTCTGAATCATTTTGGGAAATGCAATTCAGTCATTAAACAATTTAATATTCACAGTGTAAAAATAAAAAGATTTTTTTTACCCACTGACTACTGCAACCAGGTGGTCAAAATACTCAGTGGTCTATTGTGACTAGATTTTCCTCTTTGACCAATCACATTGCACCGTTTGATTTGATTCGGACATTGAATTAAAACTCGTAATTCTAGATCTAGAATCTTAAACTCTTGAAGGGAGAAGTTCCACACAAGGCCAAGTTGCTTTAGGGTTGGATTTAGGGTCAGAGCTAGATTTTCAGTGTTGAGTTAGATTTAGGATTAAGATTATGCTTAGGGTTAAGGGTAGAGTTATGGTTAGAGATAAGAGTTAGATTAGGCTTAGAGTTAGGGTAAGAGAAGGATGAGATATATGATTTATTCATGTACCTTGGAACTGGAACATTTAGTTACAATATTAAGACTATCTGGTAGCAATAGATCTTTAGAACTATTTTGACCACCTGGTAACAATAGCCTCATCCTTTTTTTTATTAATCAGCATTCTTTTGAACAATATACAACACACATAAATTGCTGTTTCCACAATTTCCTTGATATACAATGCTTTTGTGATTTTAGAGAATCACAACAATATTTTAATTTCTTTTTTTGGTGCCAAAATTTACACCATTGATGGGGGCGGAGATGAATTATACAACTCTAGACCAATCAGTTTCATTAACAAATAGCATTAACTGGATGCAAACATTGGCCATCAACAATGCATGTAATCTCATGTACAGTATGCAGTTTAATTCATGTTAATACACCTCCTGGCAAATATGATGAAGAGAAAAGGGAAAAAAAAAAACAAAAAAAAAAACAGACTAAAGCTTTTTTCACTCCCAAATTCTGAGCCATTTCCACAACGAGCTATCCTCCTTATTAAGCTCAAATGTTATGATTATTTAGGCACCATTTCTGAAAGTCTGGTTTGCTCTCAAAGATGGGGTCTACTTGAGTAAAGGACACACTCTCAAATTCACACTTTGGGTATAAAATAAACTGATTATCTCATAACTCATATCATCAAAAATTGAATTGCATGTCTTTGTTTTGGTCCAGGTGTAATCCGCTTAACAACTCTAGTACATGGTTAATCATAATATCAATAAACCCATTGCCAAAGGGTACTGATAGGGTTGGCCACTTGCACATTTCACACAGAAAATGCATCTTATCATTTTAATTTGAGTAATTCACATCCATATTATGTAACAATTACAAACACATTGTAGATAGGAAATAAAAAATGTTTACACAGTGCATGTATGACATTATGTTCACAAATTTTTGTAAGCATAATATAAGGAAATGTGACTGAAGTTGACATAAATAGGTGGCGAGAGATTTATTTCATGCTATATCTCACGTCGTCCTGATTTTCCCTGGAACATAGTTCTTGTCTATGACAGGTTCCTGCAAGAACATGTGCAAACACTTCTCGTTCTGAGCAAGTGGGTGGCCCGCCACTCTGTTGAAAGACAAAAGGTAAAAATCATTTAGCATGCTAATTGTCATCCACCTCTACTGGGCTGAAATTATACTGAGAAAAAACATTGCTAGTTTTAATCTCTTCTGATCAGGTAACAGGTGTCAACTGGTTAATGGATGAAACAGCTGGTCACAGTGTAATGGCTTTGTGCACACAACACATACAAAAAGATCCTCATGAGTTCATTATATAGAAAAAATATGACAGAAAAGTAATGTGAACAATAAAAAAAGAAACAACCAAGACCAGGCAAAATCATTACTCATTCCTTACTTGTTGATGAATTGCTCAAGTCCTTTTCTTCTTTCCTCTATAAATTCATCCTCAAAAATTCCATCATCTCCTCTGAACGGCAGCTGCCGTTTAAGTGCCTTGCCAGGTAAGGGTGGGACAACAATCTGAAAGAATATTGACACAATTAAGAATGATGCATTTCTGCCATTTTGAAGAGTGTTTTCCATAGTATACATTTAGATTTTTAAAAATCTTAAAAGTATCTCAGTGTTGCCAACATTAGTGATAAATGGACTCTGCATGATTCCAGCTCCATGGAATCAGTAAAAAGAAATGAAAATATACGAAATTGAGGCACCTAGGCATAAAAGTGAGAGACAGTTAGATAGATAGTGGGAGATTCACTAGAAAACATCATAACAGCAAGAGTCAGTGGTATTCTGCACCTTACACCAGTGGTAAAGATAATATTCCTGGTGATGGGTCAGTTTCAGAATCATGCCTTTGGTTTGCCAGTCTATTCTATTGTTGATTGATCACGGTTTTTATCATGAGCCAATCAGTTTATTAAGGTTATAAGTAAAAAACCTAATTATATTACTTTTTAAAAAATTACACTTAATTATAGGGAAAGAGGAGGGGGATAAGCATCTCTAAGTCATCTTCTGTGCACAATAAGCCACTTTCTGACATAATAAGCAAACAAATACAGTCGACTACACCTGAGTCGAACCGTCATGAGTTGACTTTCAAACGAGTCAATCTTTTTTCTTGGAACGGATCCCAGCACTTCTTTACTTTACTAAAAATCATACTGATGAATCGACGTCAACTCATCCGTATTCACTAATGAGTTGATCCTTTTCTCTTATAAGATCAAAGGGAAAAGCAATGTTGGAGTCGATGTAACTAATCTCAGCTTGCGCGGCACTTCATCTCAGCACATTTATGCTCCTCCCATCATGCGACAGCACGACTATAGGATAACTTGAACTGTCAAACTGATTCACTAAACAGGACTAAACCCTCCTTCAGACTATGTGATCAGAGGCCGACCAGCCATTGTCTCCTCCTCCTTTTCACACCTCATCCACGATCTTCCCCGTCTAGAGCGGATGTTTTGTACTCACACCGCATGCCCCCTTCCCGCTGTGAAAGTGTCATGCAAATTTGCATAAGGGGGTAGGAAACGTAGTGTCAGCGAGCGTCTTTGACGTGGGGAATTCTCTGGCCGCACTGCGGTTCACATATGAACGTTACCCCGAGAAAGCTCCGGGGATGTTGTTCTTCTCATTGCGGGGAACTTGCTCGCCAGACTAGAGGATGGCAAGTAGTTGTCCAAAAAAAAAATCCCCCCCCCCCCCTCCCTTTCCACTCTCTTATTTTTACTCGCGATTTGCCCAATCAGACCTAGACACTTTTTCACTAAGCTGTTGTGGTCAAAATGAGAACAGTGAGGTACAGCACCCTCCCCGGCTCGCCCGCAGATAGATTCATTGCATGTAATGTTTATCATCTTGAAAAAAGGCTAGTATAGAGGTAATACATATAGGTCTACAGTGTTTCATAACATGAAGCGGCGGGAGAAGTATTAAAGGGGGTGACGAAGCTGCATGCGGTGATCGTGTTGACTTGAAAATGAATGTTCAGGAGGCAGGGTTGGGAACGGTGGACATTGTCAGTTTACATGACAGTGAAACTTAAACGGCCGATGACAACGATAATGCTACGTTACATTAAATTCAACCAAAGGCTTGGTCGATCTCACTGAAATGGAATGGAAGAGATCAAAGTTGATGCTCGGTGAAAGAATGCATAGGGGGAACTAACCATTATAATGCCCGACAATATGTCATTCCAAATAAGTCATGCCTTTTGTAGTTTTGTAGTCTTTAGTGACATATTGATGAGTCAAACTACGGATGAGTCGATCCTATTTTTCCTCCCCCACCAACATCGACTCATCCATATTCCACTGTAACCAGCAGTTCCCATTACAAAATTATATTAGACTAGAGTGCTGGGCAACTTTCCTATGTACTTTCCTATACTCTTGAGCAATGATGATTTTCACCTCACCGAGCAAAACTACCGCCATAATATTGGAATTGTCTTACATCTGAGCATTTTTATCAGGAAAAATAAACTGCTGCCAGAACTGTCAATTAAATCTTTCTTTTTTCTTCATTAAATGGCCTGCATCAAGTTAAATTAGCAGCCCGGTCAGATCTAAAAATTATAAAGATAGTGATACAAAAAGAAGCTTCAAAGACATGGATTCAAGTTTTTGTAGCCTACACTTTACAAGGACAGAAATACATTATTTACTGCCTATGAGTCTGAATTGAATATCGCCTCCGCTATAATCACTCTTTCTGCATTTCCTCTACACATCTCTGTCCATAATCTCACTTAGTCACCTCTTTAAATAACAAAATCTCAGCCCATCTTAACTGAAGCACGTAAAAGTTACGTCTATGGAAAAACCACATCTGCCTCCGAACAAGCACCATTAGGCTGCCAACAATCACTACCCACTACAAAAAGTGAGCATGAAATTAGAACAAAAATATGAATTATATTATAATCAAGATGACATACCAGAGCAGAAAAGACTGACTGCATTGAGTATAAAAATTCTACTAATCCATGTCAGCCAGATGCAAAGAACATTAATCTAATGAACAATGTACGCCAATAACCTCAAATTCGTTTTTCAATTGCTAAGCTTTCAAATAAGAAACGTTCTCCTGCATATGAAACATATGTGTAAGTATAAAAGATTCTTTAAACATATAATAGTCTTGTTCGTTTGTTTAGCAAGTGTTTTAATAAAATTTCTTCTCCTGCATATGAATCATTTGGCCCTTCAGATGTCCAGTGACAGCTGTCAAGTACTCATAAAAAAAGTGGGTAGAGGCTTTATTTAACTCTGATTATGCTGCCAAATTTTTCTGCTTCTCATAAGTGGACTTTGCTATTTTATTTTATATATTAACTTTCAGGAGCATATATACTCACTTTACTATCTCGTTCCAACTCGTTCCGCAACCATTCAAAATCACTGTATCGTCGCCTGACGCTTGATTCTTTGAGCTTAAAAACTGGCAGGTTTGTCTACAAAACAAAATAATAAGGACATTACATACTATGAAAAAGTGCAAGACAATGCAATATCCACAACTATAACAATACAAAAATTTATGTTGATGATCAGGAAATCTAAATTCCAAGCACACACTGTAAAGTAAGACTGATGATGCATCTGTTTCACATTAAATTCTCAACCAGTCAAAACTCTTGATGAACAAATTGAATCATGCCTATTTTTTAGATAATAGGTGATTAATATTAAAGCATTGGCTTAGATTATTAAATCTTGAGAAACAGAGTAGTGTAATCATAGTTCCTAAAAATTCATACTATGCCATGCAAAAATGATCCCAGACTCATTTTGACAAGTTAAATTTTCATTTAAAAGAACATCCACTTTCCTTCATGATCATGGGACTTTGCATACTCTGCCATATTGAAGAGTTTTTAATGATTTTTAATAAAAAGCATGTCTATTTGAAAGGCATTTCTCGGGGGAAGGACAATGTAAAAACCCAGCAGGAGTTTTAAAACCCTTCATGATTCATTGTATGACAAACGCCAATCATCATGTTTCCATACTAAGAATGTCAGGATGTTTCTGTGATATTCATTATGTCCCATGCAGCTGCCAGGACCATGATGACCGCTCTGATCAGAACTCTTTGCGATAGTTATTATAGACTTACGAAACACTGTGTGATAATGAAATAATTTTCTCAGCCCATTTCTTCTCATGGGGTAGAGATGAACTAGACCAGCTTTACAAATCACAAAATGTTTAAATTAATGGCATCCAAATCCATACATAAATTATAAACCCAAATCAGTATTACTAATCTTGCACATTTCAACTCTTGGGATGCATTTATTTCTGATCTATCAGCAGACCATGAAACTTTTAGAAACATATTATCAATCTATCGATAACTCGACCCCATCTCAAATTTTGTGCATCAATGTTTGTGACTCTTACACTATTTCTGTTATAGAGACTTTTTGAAAATTCTCTCTGCATTGCCTGCAATTTCCGTTCATCTGATACATAAGACCTGTAAATATTTCATGATCAAAACAATTTTGTGTCTGTAACTCCCTACTAAGAAAATCTGGCCAAAAATTAATTCAAACATCTAGATCTAGAGTAAAGGCAAGTCGCATGTCCGGATGGTGAATGTGCCCCCACCTCCCCTGCTCCCATTCACTTCTTGTAAGCCCGCCATTTTTTTCATATTGAAACATAAAAACTTCGGTCGATTTTGTTTCGTTTCTTTCTGTTTTCAACTGGTTTCTTGTAGCAAGAATTGCCCCAAATTCAGGTCAGAAATTTTCATTCACTTTTTAACCATTTCCCCTAACCTAGATCGGTCATGTTGTAAGGCTACTAGAACACAATTTGAGCCAATGAGTTTGCCATTTATTATGATGTTTATTTCAAGACTAAGTGATGTTCCCGCTGGGTTTGCAGGCCTGATTGTATGATGGGGACCACATATGAAGGGGTGGCGCATTGACTTGACCGAAATTCACTTTGGAAGATGATGTGGCTGGGGGTGGGGTGCATCACCAAACACATAGTTTATGGGGATGGTGACTGCACTCTACTGCCAAAATGAAGCTTTTCTGTAAGAAGTGACGGGGAAAGAGAGGAGGTAAACCCACCTGAAAAGCTTCCCTACAAGAGCTGAAAGGCTAGATCTAGAAACAAAAACATAAAAGGATGGTGGGTTCAGGATAAAGAAGATGGGGTGGGATGGAGTGGAAAGAGATAAAGCACAGCAAACACAGAGAATTAAGAAACAAATATTTTTATTACACTGATCCATAACAGCATTTCTGCATGCATACAGGCCTTATGTTTTACTGACACAGGATGAGACGGGAAGGTCTATATATTCTATAGGGGCAGTGGAAAGTGAGGAGAAAGAAAGAAGGGGACACACTTATTTTGTACCAGTGATGAGTATAGATGTCTAAGGAAAAAAAAAGAGATGAAAATGACTGTTGTTTATAAAAAAGAAGTAAATGAGGAAATGATTAGAGGAAAGCAAATCAAGAGAAGCAAAAATCAAAGAATTATGAAGAGGAAAAGAGAGGAAGAGATGCAAACAGTGAAAATGCAGAGGAAATCATAAAAAAGGACCTATCTATTCTTCTAAAACAAAAACAGAGTGAACAAGAAAGTGAGGCTGAAAATGAGAATGGCCAATGAATTTTTATGATGAAATTGAGATGTATCAACCAATTAGATAAAAAGGATGATGTACTGAATGCAAAACTCAGAGTTGTGGCATGTGGGTTTAAGGTGAAATTTATGATCAGTGTTGGCATACAGCTTGCTCATAGATAGCTTGGGTTTAGAACAAGACACATGAAGAAGTAGCACTAATCAATTCAATTCTTCTAAATAACTATAATTATAAGCACTACTTACCCTAAACACAAATTCACACATGTAATATAGGCTCACAAGTCGGTGATGTGTGGTGATTTTTTTTTTTTTACTTTGTGAGTGTTACGTGTGTTAATGATGGCACTCATAAAAGAGATGTGCAGGAGGTGGCTATGTTTTTGTGTTTTTTTTCTTTTTTAAAAAAGTCCTTTGTCAAGCTAGATCTACCTCAAATTGTTTATTAACTCATATCTAATTTTATTGTAGAAGCTAAATTTAAGTCTTAAGTCCATAGACGTTATATTGAGTGTACCAGTATGTGAAATATTTTTGCTGATGATTGTTGTTGAACAGCATCAAACATATAAAACCATGAATAAAATGAAACTTGACTTTCTTTGCAGTTTGGCATTCAGTTGGGAAATATGCTACCGACTGGGTAAAAGTAGCACAGATTACTTTAAGAAGTAATAAAGACCGCTTATGAAATTTTATTATTATTCAGCAGGATGGGAGAGGGGGGTAGGTTGCAGTGACCATCCGAGTGGATTGCACTCAGCAACCCATGATGCAATGACCCACCCTAGTTGGTTGCAGTGATCTCACCTAGGACGTAATCACCAGACCCAAAATTTTTTTTGAAAATCATTCAAAACAGCTTTAAAATGTTTAGCTCATTCAATAAAATAATGGCCAGGTGATGTGTCCTGATGAGAGCTTTCAATGGGTATTTCGGGTTTTTTAGTTGGATCTATAGAGAAAAAGTTATCATCATTCAAAGTCCTTAAGGGGAGCGCATACTTTACTCTAGATTTAGCCTAATTCCCAAAATGTCCATGTCTGAAGAGTTTTACACAAGGACTGGTCGGTCAACTACAATCAAACTGGGTGCAGTTCACCCAATTAAAAAGCTTATCAAACTAGCCAAGCTATACTGTCCTTTCCCCATCATTTGGGTAGACGTCTGGAAAAACAAAGAAATGGCTCAATTACTTAGCCTACAATCATCTGTTATTTATTCGTAGATCTAGCAGGGTTTCAAAATCAAAGATTACAAAACATTTAAAGTGATTGATACTGTTGACTGAAAGGAATGAAGCAAAACGTCCAATTAGATCGCCGGTTCAGAGTCCTTCCTGGGTACACAAGCTCTATCACAATCATGATATTGCCTTATCTTCCGTGTAGTTACACCCCCTTGGATGTCAGTATGTGTGCTTACAGTAACTTTCATACCTTCATTCGCACTTCATAATCTGTGTAACGCTTCTTTGCCACCCCATGAGTTTGTGGGTCTGATACGTCGATTTCTAAAAAGTTGGCTGGTGGTGAATAAGCATCTTCTAACGTTTGTTTCTTAGAGGAAATCCTCGCTGTGGCTGTTGGGGTAGTCATTTCTCGCAATTACTTTTCAACAACGGAAAAACAACCCCTACACAAGTTTTGATGACGATTTCCACTTCCTCCTAAAAAGAGCACATATTTGGATGACATAATCCACTAATTTTGTAAGGGAAATAACTCTGAGAAATTCTGTACATAAGATCGTAGAGCTGAGAAAGTGACAGCACCGGTGAAACCAAAATAGGATCTAGATGTGTTGATAAATTCATCAGATCAGTATAACTCTGAGTGCCAGTACTGCCACTCTTATAACATGAAATCATCACTCAGTTCTCTTATTCACCAATCACGCTCAACAAGGTAGATCAGAATATCTTAGAAATTCAACAAAGAGAATGACACAAGACTCCGACTGGGTCCAGATCTAGACTAGAAATCTAGAGGTCTGTTCCGTAGCCAAGCACTCGCAAGCTTTTTGCCTTTGTGTGCTCACCAAGCACAATGCTTGGCTGTGGAACGGAGTGCTTGGCAAGCACAAAACAGTCGTTGCTCAGCAATCCTCTTGAGTGGGATTGGAATTTACGTTCGATCTAGATCTAGACTTAGCTAAATATATCTCATTTCTGGATTGGAATTATTTAACAAGATTTCATTTGGGTTTGGTAAATTTTGAGCGGACATCGAAATTTCCGCTTACTTTCCATCCAGTTTTTAACGGCGAATCAATCAGAAATAGCTAGATCTAGATCTATACGTCGGCATTTCTACGCAAGAAGTCAACAGCAAAAAAAAAAAAAGATCAGGTTTGAAATTTTCTCCACTCCCCCTCATACGGTTATGGTTTTGGTAAGCTTTTCAATCTCCTACATGGTGGTTATCTCAGCCCCCTCATAGGACTAGAACCGACGTTTTCACGGAGAGCCGAACTCAAAACTCCTAGACCTACATCATGCCCACCGCCCCCCACATCATCAATGCCATTGATTGTCATGAACCGATGGGCGCCGCTATTTTTGTTTGCGAGGAGTAAACACCTCGGAAGGTGTGCTTACTGGGAGCGAAGCAAAAAGCTTGGCTACGGAACGCTGCTCGCTAAGTGCAAGGCAAAAAGCTTGCGAGTGCTTGGCTACGAAACAGGCTTTAGATCTTGATCTAGATCTAGTGTCTAGATAGATGATTTCTACAGTACAGTTATAATGTCTTAATTAAGTAGAAGGGTAGACCTGCTTATCTTCTCACTTTGTGCAGAATACCCAATACTTTTCAGCCTAGTTTTTTGCCTTCTGCAAAATGAAGCAAAATTCTTGCGCAGTTTTACATGAAATTCCTCTACATTTTACACTCAAAAATTTTATCATGTCATGCTACAGCATTGTCATCAGTGCCAGAAGATTACTGGATCTGTAATTAATCATTAATCACACTTAGCCATAGTAAGACCTAATCCAGCACTTTGCTGTGAGTAGTGTTCCCGTCTTCCATTGTTGCTACAGTAGATCTACAAGTCCATAATGTATACTACAAGAGTCATGTTAAGTCCTGCTCATCCACTTGGGGGCAGTGTCAATCATGACTCACAGGATTTTTTTTCTTCTCATGATCATTTCGGTTTCCTGGATCTTCATCTAGACCTAATTGTTTTAAATACCTTCAGGGTCAGCATTTGCCTGCTTTCTTAATTAATGGAAGTGTCAACTAGTGACTGAGTGACTCGGTCTCTTTTGATGCATGGTCAGGTGCGACAGAGCCAGGGGAGCTCTCTTACTTGCAAAGTTTACAGAACTTTGACGGACAAATAACCCCTGCTTTGTTATGAGTTCCATGCTGAATCCCATATGCACAAACTTTGAATGTGTCTGAGAAAGTGTCCATGTCAGCAAGCTTGGCTAGAAAATACAGAAAGCTTTGTTTCCGAATTTGGCCTGAATAAAGGCAAACTTTATTTTTTGAAATGGTTGTTATACTTTCAGTTATTGCTGTTTGGCTATAAGAACAGTCTACCATATAGACTCTTTTACACTTTGGCTAAATCTAAATGAAACCATGGACAAATTTTATTGAGAAATAAGTCACGTCATCCAAAACTCATTTAAACATAGGTAAATAAGCAATCACCTATTGCAGGTATCTGCTGACACATGCTTGAAGCGATCGTCAACTAGAGCATACATTCATGTCCTACTATCTGATAATTTTGTAGTAAGGTGTTTGCATTGGATTTTGTATTTTTATTTTTTTTCATTTTCATTTATTTATTAAATGTATAGTTGTATCTTAAATTTTGGATTAGCAGAAATTGGCCAGAGTGCCTAAATACCATTTCTAGACCTATTACATTTAAACATTATGTGCAACAATGTCACAGTCCAAGTTCTCTCTTTCTCTCTCTCTCTCTCTCTCTCTCTCAATGATAATATCAAAGTTGATCGTGTCAGTTAGTTGCAATTGACATAGTGTCAAGGATGACTGTGCCACTCGGTCGCAACTGACACTTTTTTAAATGTGACTACGTCACTCAGTCGCAGTTGACCAATTAATTTGGATTCAATATTTTCATTGTATCATTCAACTCCGCCACAAGGAGGATTTCACCTATTTTGGTACTTGGTGTTTCGATGACATGTCAATTTTTTGTTATGTGATTAGAACCAGAATCTGAAGGCTGCAGACTGCCTAGAACTTGCATTGTGTACACATCCCTCCTTTTTTACATGATAAGATTGGTTAGAAAGGCTGAGATTCACCCAGTCTGACAGTCTCTGATATGAAATTTGATTTTTTTCATCATTTCTGCCTAGTTATCTTTGTCCACAATCACCAAGCACATTCTCCTTCTCCCGCACGAAATACTAATCTTAAAGCTGGCTAGATCAGAATCATGACTAGATATGTTTAGTCTTAGGTTGGTTAGTGAGACTATCAAGTTGGCAAGTCATGCTGCGAAGTTGAAAGCCATATACATAAGAGTAGAAATGCATAATATAAGTATCTTCCAGACTTGCTGTGCATCATGCGAAATGAACTATTTATAATGTAAAGTAAAAACACTGCCCACTTTATGAGTCAGAAAAAAATATCCAGGAATATAATGCAGAATGGGGCTGTCAGTGTATGGACTGATGCTCTTTTGATGTGTTGTTAGTTGATTGAATGACTTGAAACACAGAATTTGTACCATATATGAATTCAAATAGGAAACCTGGATAAGAATATAATTGTTAATTGTGGATGCAATTGCTTCAAGTACATTTGATAAAGGTAGAACTGTCCTTTTCTCTAGTGTTCCTTCCTTTTTGATCCAAGTATTGATCTGGGGGTGTACAGGTCTGTAGAAATCAAAGCATTGCTGGAATATCGTGCCATCTCCAATGCAGTGGAGGACATATATATCATGCTCTTCTTTCAGAAAAGGCTGCAATGACTTTATATTTGTTAGGAACAAATTTTCAAGGTCATCATATTCAGTGCATTCTCTGAGTATCTTTATGGAAAATAAATTATCTTCAGATAAGAACAAAGTGATTTGATGTAATTTATGCCATAAGCATAAATTGTACCAGTTTAATCAAGAAAAAAGAGATTCAGAGAGCACATCTTGTCCTTACCACAGATTGTACATGAAAGCAAACTTAAAACTTTTGTTTTATGATACTACTGGAGAGCCCATTCTTTTTGTTCTTTTCTTTTCAGAAGTTCTGTTTGTAAAATAAGGAAGATATAGTCTGTTTGGTGTCCAAGTCGTGATGGAGGGCGATCCTAAAGACTGTGGTGCTTTTCCTGCTGTTCAGAGCAGGAAAAAAAGTTCTCAGAAGGAAAAAATGCATGCGGGTACGTGAACTGTGACTGACACTACATCTCAAATTTTTTATTTCAATTTAAAAAATTTGCCAAATACAACATTGTTTGGCTTTAAGTTTTTATAAATACTAATTGAAAGACAGCGTAGTTTAGGGCAATCTGTTTTACAAATGACATGTATCTGAAGTTAATCCCTTTGGTATTAATCAATGGGACTCTCATTTGTGCATCATTGTCATTGTTCACAGGAAACTTATCTGTGTTTTCAAAAATATAGGCAAAAATGACTGAGCAAAAGACAAATGTTATATGCTAGAGAATAAATTTAATAAGTACTAGATTTAAGTACTTAGTCTTAATGAATGCAATCTCACAACTCAGTGAAAAACTACGAACTGAATCTTGTTTTATAACATTTTTGCGTTCTGCTATTTGTTTGTTGAAAACAGGTTTTCTGTTTATGACATGAATGGCAATGTATTTGCATATTATGTTGTATTAAATTAACACATTTTTGTTTACCATACTGAAAATTTGTTCAGCTTTTTGTACATTTTATAGCCATTACAAATGAAAACATATATATTGCAAGAATCAGGAACAACAAGAAAGTTCTATCAATAATAAATGAAAGAAAATTGTGATATTTAGACCATGCAAATATGATTTTTCCTGTAAATGCTACCCAGTGAATAGATCAAAGATCTTCTCCCTCTCAATATCCTTCTAAAGATTTCTGGATGAAATGTCCGTGAAAAGAAACATGTTGCAAGAATTTGATTCTCACTTAGTTAAAGAGTCTGTGAAACTTTGGCAACTTTGCATTATTTTCATGATGTAGCTCTTTTATTTTGAGCTTTGGTAGTGAGAAGTATATCATACAGTTATTTTCTTGACATTGATAAATTTTGCCTTCATACATTGTTTGTATTTTCTTTTGGTTGTGATGTGTTCCGGATTTCTTTGTCCTCTTTAAACAAGTTGAGGAAATGAACTCATAAAAACAAACAACATTTGTCCCAGTTTTGAATGTAGTATTTACAGGATATGAGCAGAATGGTGACAACTTGTTGTTTAATCACACTAATAGTATTTCTCCTTTGATAAAATAGGTAGAAAAGTATCTGTAAGCCGCCCGGTCAAGGAGCACACATTCCTAACAGATGTTGCAGATGTCCGAACTATGGAACATGGCCTTCTGCAATTGTTAAATGACTTCCATTCAGGAAAACTGCAAGCTTTTGGTAAGTATTCAGTATTATTCTGGTTTTATGGAGATTAATTATTTACAAACACTACCACTTAGAATTGTGTTCTGAATCTCCTTTCAACTTGTTAAATGACAGTGGGATAAGTCTGGATGATTTGTATAATTATATTTTTAAAAAGCAGGAAATACTACAGAAATTCATGATTATTCACTGTCATGTCAGCGTTGTTATTGTTTCTCGCATTTGGTAGCTTTAGGTTAACTTTCCAATCCCATTGAGCTCCTGTCAAAAATTGGCATAAATGTTATGAAATAAAAAAACATATCACAGTATGGTAATTGCCAGTTGTAAATATTATATATAATTATGAAAACAAATCCATGTAAGGAAATGTAATCTATCTTCAGTAAAATTTATGCAGTTTTTAAATTTTTTTTTTATGACAACAATATTCTGAAAAATGGAAGTATTACAGTTCAGTTTACCTAAACTGTGAGATCTTCGTAAATTTTGACAACAAGAAATCAGAATTGGTGAAAGGGTCTAAGATTCTGCATCATCATATTGGAAAATTTAGTCTGATAAAACAGCTGGACCAATCTTTGTGCATGAATTTTTTTGAACTATCAGTGATAAAGATATCATGGAATTATTCAGCAGAAACACCCCTTCCTCCTTCCTCCCACCAAACCCGCCCTTTCCTCCTGCCCTCATCCAATGCCATGACAAATAAGTTGTTCTCTTGCAAATGAAAATATGAGATGTCAAACTGAATGAGAAAGAAAGTTAAAAATTTCTATAGTTTTCTATCCTTTACCTCTGTGATGTACAGTAAATGAGTGTAATGCGCATCAGCAAATTGTACAATGTAAAACAAAGGTTAAAAAAATGGCAGGCCTGAAAAGTAGGGGGAAAACATTATAGAAGAGAAATAATCCTACTACCATTTCCTTCTAATGCATACAGTTTATGCTGATTGAACTTTTTGAAAGACGTATGTAGAACGTAACGTAATGATTGAACTGTACCTAGAAGGACTTGTCAGTTTTGCCCCATTATAATGTATCTTTTTATTAGACGCTGCAGGTAGCTGTAAAACTGCAGATAATGAAAGACTGTATTCTTTATATCTCTCAGGAAACACAGCCACATTTAATAAAATGGACGCAATACGTGTCCAACAAGAGCAGTTGGCCAGACAGCACTTTGAAATGGATCTTATACCAAGGCCTTCAAGTAACAGGTACTGGTCTATCTACTGGTTATGTGCATTGCCATCTTAGTAATCTGGAATGAAGTGAATTTCATAGGATATGTCTTGTCAGCAAACTCTTTGTTTGCGCTCTTAGGAATCCTGCTGATTCTTTATCCACATAGATATCTCCATAGAGAAGAATATCCAACACATTTGATGTAATACTATTTATATAAAGTTTGAGAATCAGATATGTTACAATAATGGTAGTTGGTAGAAACTAGTTCTATAGATTATCACAACCTCTAATATATGCCTATGGTAGTTATTCATGTATTATTGTGTGCAGTGCAGTGGACTCCGCCTAAGAGCCCGGTCCGCCTAAGACCTCTGCTGTGAAATGGAATTTTTTCTCTATAATTTACCCCTCTATGAACCCACATAAGAAAAAATCTGCCTAAGAGCCTGATGTCGCGCTAAGATACACAAGCACTTATGATGTAGTTTCACATCATATTGTCCACTTGAAAGAAAGGCACAGTGCTAGATGTACAGTAAAATGGGGTCAGGGTGGAGGGAACAGGTAGACAAAGGAGTGGAATTGATAGTTGATGTATGACTGTTTAACATTGTGGGCTAACCCGTAGGCATTTCTTTGTTTGACAACATGTGGGACCACATTTGTGATTGGCTCTGTGGATATGGAGGAGTAAGTTTAGCCTCCTGACTAGTCAGTTGTTTAGTTACATTGGGCGGTCTGTGAACACTTGAGTCACTCTTGCAACCTGTCCATAGAGTAGCATAACAATACCATGTTTTCATTCAACAGTGATACCGTTATGTGAAAACTCACTCAGGGTTCAAATGCTGGGCATTATTGATGTAATTATATGCTAAGAAAGATCAGGAATTGTTAGATCTAAGTACAACACACACACTGTGAAGAAGGCTGTACTTATTCACATAGGATAGATAAATCTGTAACTAACGGTAACGATCAACTAGTCGTAGTAGTGAAGACTATGTGTGGTCAGACGGATTTTCATAACTTTTCAATCCGTCTAAGAATCCATCCGCTCAAGAGCCCACTTTTTTTTTTGTCTCCCGATGACCGGGTTCTTAGGCGGAGACCACTGTATTATAAATTGTGCAATCAGTCATATAACTGAGTTGCGTAAATGCTTTTAAATTGTTGCAAGCTATGTGTTTCATGAATTTGTTCTGCTTTTTCTTTTGAATTTTATGTTTCTTGTTTACCTCACAGACTGAGCTCTGAAGAGTCTCGGAAAGAAAATAATGAAAAGATGGACAAACTTGTTGACCAGGTGAAATTCATTTGTTTTGTTGAAATGGAATGTTAGTTTCACATGTTTGTTAATAGGAATTAAAAAATGTTTTCATCACTCATTAAGTTCTCAGTTTAAGCAAACAAAATACTTGAGAATCCCAAAATGTGAAGGGCATTGTAACTGTTTAGATGATTACTTAACAGATATGATTTATTTGGGTATATGATATGTGATGTATCATGACGGTTCAGTCCACAAGGACACTTTGGGCAAATTGAGTTATTGATACAGTGTGAAAGAGTGATCTCTCAGCTATCCTTTGACACCAATTTCATTGATCAGTGACGTTATTTGACGGAGTTATGAGCATCTAAAGCTATTGCATGTGGTTGTCGAAAGAAATTAAAATTCTGAGAAATTCGCTTTCAAAGTTATGTGTTATATCTCCTTAGCAACTGACCCTACATTTTTAAAAGTGATTTTTACCTAATTTTCGTGTTTAATTCCAAGTTTTGATATGTTTACATGATGCAGTGATGCTTAAAGAATAGGTTGGTGCATAAATCCAAAATTCAATCATTTACCCTCCCCCCCCGACCTTTCTACCCCATTTGCTCGAAACTGCCCGGTGTACCTTGTGGACCGAACCATCGTGATGAGTCACATATTTGAAACTTGGGACAATTCCCTGTAGCCTGATGAAATAAGGAAATGTATACCAAATGAAATTAAGAATTTGATTGTAATAGTTTCAATCAGTTGTAAAAAAAAACAAAAAAAAACAACAAAAAAAAACAGTCACATACTGCAGATGGGCAGATAGATAAACAGATGACGAATCCATGAGAAATTCTGATCAAAGTCTGTTTTCATTTGTATCAGCAGAATTATAGAAACTGATGCATTTCATATATAACACAGTGGTTTTTTGTTTTTGTTTTTCAGCTTCATAGTTTGAGTGTGTCGGTGTATCCTTTTCATTGGCGATATTACTCAGAGTTCAAATAAAACAGGGTTAAGGGGGCAGATACATATCTTAGCAAAAGATTTATGCAGACAAATTGATCATGAGATAAAATGTGCCATAATATCATTCTTTATTTGCTTGTAATTCTGCTGGGACTTTTTTAGTATTGAGTTTTAGTCTCTGTGAAAGATTTTTAATGTTTATATAGATCTTAATCAAATTCAAGATCAGGAAGAAAAATTAGTTCCTTATTGCAGAACTATTGCCATCAAACTGATAGTTGAAGTTGATCACAAATTTTACAAATGTTTGAGTTGTTTTTCTTTTACTGATGATGCATAAAATCATTTAATGTAGATGAGCCCCCCCAAAAAAGCTTCATCTCTTTGCTTTTTAGATGAATATAATTAATTCAGAAATTGACCTTGACCTTTATTGTTAGACAAACATTACAAACAGATCTCAGCAAACCAGAGACACGACAGAAGGATGAGTAGTGGTATCAACCTTCACTCCCTCCACATCTTCTTGATATCAGTTTGTCAGGTGGCCTTTCTCACTACACTTTGACAGCCACAAGAGGTCTGTTCTTCACTGTGTTACTTCAAGGCCAGACTGATCCAGGTTGCAGATGCAAAAATTATTGCATAACCTCTTTAATGTAGGCTTAACAGTAAACTTGTTATCACCGTCAGTGACATGAAGACTAATCAGTTCTTATTAATTCTCAACTTACATCCTTATCTTTGGTTTCTTGGCTTTGTTTGTTTTGTTATTTTGTTGTCGTTTTTTTAAAGAGCCGCAGTGGTAAAATACATTTTTGCCTGGTCAGTGTTATTAAAAATTCTTAAAACTAGTCCATACCAAAAGACTTTCCTTTCGATACACAGCTTATGTAATTAGGTGTATCCTGCAATATTTACAGTCCCAATGATTCACATCAATGATGGAACCATTTTAATTTGCGATAGTAATCATTTGATTGTATATCTTTGTCTTCTGAACTCTGACTGTTAGAGAAAGGAATTTTATGTTGAATTATCTGTTGATTGGTTTGAAGCAAACAAATCTGAAGCCAAGCAGCTCGATAGTCAAGCAAATTAACACTCTTGTTGTACAGTACAGAGACCATTAATATTCTCCACGTGCTGAGTTCAAGGGCAGGCATATACTTAATTCAAAGTGGCCTCAAACGGAAGTATAGAAAAACAGCATGCATTCATTCTTGTAGCTGTGAGTTCAGTTTTAATACAAGTTGGCAGTAGAACATTCGTTATTTCTATTTTTTGGACTAACTTCAGTTTAGATTGTTTATTTTCAGGAAGTATTCCAGATAGTAAAGGCTAATTTACATATCATTGTGCATCTACTGAAAAAATCCTGCATATCAGATATGTACATATTCAAAAGGTGACAGGGGTTCTTTTTTTTTTTTTTCAGTTTTCTTTGTTTTTCTTGTTTTGTCTCCCTTCTAAATTTTGTGTGTGTTTTTTTGTATGGAGTTATTTTTCTTCCGTCTGTGGAGAGGGTGGAAAATGATTTCATAGAAACGTCAAACATGAGTTTATTCATTGACATGTATTTGCATTGTCGTTACACAATGCAGTAGGGACCACATGACTGGTGAGTGAGTCTATCGTGTGGAGGGGAGAGCATTCACCTTACAAAAGACCAATGTTTCAGTCCTTCTTACTGATTACCTCCGTGCTGACATGAGCAACTGCACTGCCCCCCATTTTCAGTTTGCATGTTGAATGCTTCTCACCAGTGATACCAAAAGTGTTTTTTCAGCTTGTTTTGTGCTTGACACAATCATTCCATCAATATTTATTAGCTTTTTGTGCACTTTTTTGTTTTTGCATTTCCTAACCCAAGAAAAATTTGTGATAATTTTCCGCTCTCCCAACTACAACACTGAGGAAGACGTTGTTTTATTATAAATGGAGATTGTATCCACAATTGTTTTTTATGAGTAGTTTCCTACGTCTGGCCCATCCGGCATACATTCTGAGCAGTTCTGTTCCCATTTCATTGACTGAGTGTGTCTTAATAAATTTTCCAGTATCCAGCTCATCAACCTAACCTTGCATTGCTACTTTGCTATCTTTTATGATGACATTAATATCATTGAGATGTTTGGTTTCAACCCTCACTATATATTTTTTTTTAAGATAAAGATGTTTAGCTGACACTGTGAAGTGAGCTTGAGAAAATGGAGACTGAAAGTTTTGTCTGAATAACATGGGAAACAAATTATTAATGATCACCAAAGTTTCAAGAAGAAACTGAATTCACATTGATTTTATTATATTGGTGATTTGATATAAGACTCTGCTACACACCACTTTTCCCAGTGACCTGTGGTGGAGCCTTGCAGTGAACCAATGACATGATACTGACTAAGAAATCTTTGCTTTGAATATGAAAGTGGTCTTTGTTCATACACTATGGAAACCGTAGAAAAGAGTTGTTTTCTAACTTGTGGCAGTGTGTTTATATCAAATCTACGCGCAAAGTTGGAAACTACACGAGCTTATTTGAGGTTTGTCAGAGTTGATGATATTTATTTGAAACCATATTTCTTTTTTTTTTTTTTTTTTCTTCATGCAACAGAGACAGATTAAAGGAGTTTTAAGTCTGTGAAATGAGTCCTGAAGGATGAGCTGTTAAATATATGATTGCTGTATATAACAAGAAGTTGATGGAAAGGAAGAGGATATGGTTGTCAATCTGTCTGGGAGGGAGAGGATATGGGAATGTTTACATGTACAGATATCGAAAAAAAATTATATTTAAAAAAAAAAATCTTTTTCTCTTGATGATGGATTAATCAGGGAGAACTGGAGTTTCGAATGAACAGGAGCAAAGGTAAAAGAGTGAATTTACTAAATGTTGAATTAAGAGAAAACCGATTCATTTTGAGGCCTTTTTTTTGGCAATGTGGCACAACCTCAGGTGTTAATGCAGAGCTTGACATAAAAATGATAAGAACAGATCTTATCTGTAATAATTACCATAATGACAATTGCTTTCATGTTATATGTTGTTTATTTTTCCTGCATGTTAATTGTTATCATCTCAAGTTTTGGAAGATATGTACTGATTGAGTGCCATTTCCTGTCAGTCAAAGCTTTGCTCTCTTAAAGCAAGTAATTCCTTATCAGTTTTCAGTCTTTTTTTTTTTTGTTAGTTTTGTTTTATTTATTTATTTTTGAAAATTATTTTGTTGTTGTTGTTGTTGTTGCTCCCTCATATTTTCAGTTTGTTTCCATATCCAAGTGGACTCTGTTGTCATAAGTTATTGATGAGCTGGAAAAGCTTTACTCTCTTTCTTGTTATTTTTGTTGTTTGATGTAGTCATTACTTTTTCAGTGATGCTCCCTACAGATTTGGTCTCTACATTGGTATTGGATTTAGAGCCATAGCTTGCCAAATGGAAAGGAATTTGCTTTTTCTTTTCATTTATTTTTCTTGTTCTGATATCCATAGTCTGTTCTGAATGATATTTTTTTTTGCACTTTGGCATATTTAGTTCTCTGCAAACAGGCATAGATGTCTTTGTCATGAATTGTTGATTTTTCACTGCAGTTCATTTGTCCCAATTCATTCCTCTTTCGAACAATGGTTAAAGTGAGAGTGATTCATTTTCTGTTCTCAAGTCCTGTTTTTTTGTAGTATTTTCCCCTTTACTTATGATCTTACACAATATGAAAGCAAATTGTGTGTTCTATATGCAGCCAAAAATCAAAATAACTCAGTTTATATGACTGCAGTGACTCTCAGTTGTGGGCTTGGATTTTGTTTTTGTACGTTCAGAATTTTTCTATCATACACCATTCTATGATGTGATAAATCCAGTTATGCTTTCCCTTTTTGTTGTCTTCATTCATTCAGTGAGAGCAAGGCTGGGCTAGCAGATCCATTTCACATCTGAAGTCACCAATTTCACCCATTTCCACACCATTGTGTAGAAAATGTTGAAAGGACCTGAGCTTACATTTGTGCAGTTTTGCTAGACTTGTAGAGACAAAACGTGAGCCAATTTTAGTTACAGATTACAAAATAAAAAATGTCATCAACCTTAGAAAGGTCTGCAAAATGTGCCCACCTTTTCTGAATACATCATTTCCAAACTTCAACCAAACCTTTTACAAACATCTCATTCCACACCCAGTACATTGTTTATACAGCATCACATAATTATGCAATTGTTGATTCACTCATATTGAATAAGATTTGTCATCAGAGACATAAACAAAGAATCACATTTAAGTAATATGTTGTAAAACTCTGTATGAATAAGGTTGTGTATGAAATACTGATATCTCAGAAGGAAAGTGTTCATGTTTTTTTTTCTACCATTGATTTGTCGGATCATTATAAATAAAAGAATGGTATGACATGTAGAAATGATTTTTGTTTACAATATTCAGAAAAGCTTTTACATGTATTTGTTTTTGTGATTTTTAGAAAGACAAGTTGAGATGAGCTTCACATTGTGCATGTTTTAGCTGATATATAATTCTATGTATGAAATCATAGATTCAGTGATGCTTATATGCGAAAATCTTCGTATTATGTTACAGAAATATTCTTAATTTCAAGGGAATGATTGTCAGTCAGCAACTTACACAATACAGTAATATTCCTATCTGCCTGTCTGATTTCTCAAATTTTTCAGGAGAGGACAAAAACAAAAATCGTGATTTCCCAGTCATTTTAGCATAGCTGGAACCGGAAAAGCAAACTTTTCACAAAAGTTCATTTTCTCAGCTACTGTTATGTTCTTTTTTTAAGTTCTGAAATGCAAAAATGACTGCGAAATCAGTTTTTGTCTCCTCTATAAAATTTCAGAAATGAGACAGATGAGACATAAACGGGCAGTTTGTAGAATTACATAAACTAAAACTGAAAATTTTGTGAGCGTGAAATTTTCTAATCCTTTTTGTTCCCATTAAGGCATTATAATGGTATGTTTACAACAGCTGCGGTAATTTGTATCTTTGTTATTTTTTGGCACAGCATTGTCACTGCTATTTGAATTCAACCTGTATGCTTATCTTCTTTCGAGGAGTATCCCAAATCTACATGTCAGCCCCTTTTCAATCATTCATCTGCTCAACTTTCCACAAGCCAGTTGAAATTTTCCTTATGTATTTGCTTTATTTAAATATGAATATATATGTACATATGTATATATGACCCATTGCCATGTAAGAGAAAATCCAATAGGTCATGTGATACAAGTAAGAAAAATAAGCATTTTGCAGATCTTTCTAATCAGTGTAATGAATATAGCATATATATGAATGACTTAGTTATGAGCACGCAAACTTTCAGAGCAATTGGTTACAAAAAACTATTTT
>JBCEWB010000015.1:3373739-3390334 GCA_039654565.1 Peronia peronii | reverse complement strand
CTGGTCATACCTGAGTGCATTTCACGCCTCTCAGCAACCACCCTGAAACCTAACACCAAATTTTATTACCCCCAGTCAGAAACTTCGTGTTGGCTTAGAAACAGCCGTGGCCAGTTTTCTATACAAAGCAGCTGAAATAGGCAGGCTTTCAAGGTTTTTTTTGTCCTTTGGCCACTAGATTGTGAGTCACTTGACTTTAGAGAATCATTTCAAATTCTTTCAATTAAATTATGTTAATGTGAAATAAAATTTCAAAAGCTTTTATTTGACTTTCGTCATGTGATGGAGATTACTGATTTTAACTCAGAGGAAACTTTAGAATGACAGTAGAGACAAGTGATAGAGTAAATAGGAAAGAACTCTTTTTCCTCTGGTGTTTATCATAGTTATTACATCTAATGGCTCACCTCATCAGTGCAGCTTTAGCCAACTGAAAATTCAGATAAAATTTCAGACTTCATACATTGGAGACAAAAAAAAAAAAATTGAAACTCTTTGTATCATGACATATGATTTGAATTCAGAATTTCATGGTGAATCCCTCAGTATTCAGTGGAATTGGGACAGTATAATAATTCTAATATGTTCCTGCACAATGGTTCATATCATTTAATAAAAGAAAACAAAAGTCTTAATCTGGAGGTTTTTTTGTTTTTTTGTTTTTGTTGTTCTTTTAAATGCCTGGGTTACTATATAAATGTGATTTGGCATTGAATATTGTTATTTCAGTCTACATAGGTCTTTTTTTATTATTATTATTATTTTCATTATTCTTATTTTTTAGGGCATAGCTCCAGTCATGCCGATCTTCCGGGAAGGACTTCTGAATGGAGCGGCAGAGGTAAAAGAGGCTGCAGCCATTGGTTTAGGGGAGGTGATAGCAGTGACTGGTGCTGAAGCTCTGAAACCATCAGTGGTCAACATCACAGGTCCTCTGATAAGGATCTTGGGAGACAGATTTGCCTGGTCACTGAAAGTGGCTGTGCTGGACACACTATCCATGTTATTAGTCAAAGTAAGACAGCAAGGGTTATTCAAAGATTTATTTTTGTCATATGAACATAAATGATATATATTTTGTTTGACTTGAAAGCTTTTTCTTTAGATTTAATTCTTTCAACTTCTTTAAAAAAATTTTATTTTTTTTTTTTTTTAGGTGGAAAGTTTAACTGCATGCAAACACTTTGTCTTTAGTGCACAAAACATGTAGAATTATTTTTCAAACTAGTTTACCTTATGTTTTGAAGAGACATAGATACAGTTTTCTAACACAGAGTTTAGCCACACCGTGATGTATCTCTCACTAAGTCTGTAACCAGTATTAGCAAATGAAATCAAATTAGCTTTGTTGACTTGAAACTTTAAATGTTTGCTGTGGTTAGAACAGGTTTTACAATGTGATCATGTTTGTAAACTATGTTTATGATCAAGATTTACTTTTGTTAGGAGCGAGTTTCATGATTTTGAGTGATGCAATGAGTGAGATTCTAGTTATCCAGTGGATTGTAATCTCTGTATTAAAACTTAAGGCCACACAGAATTTGCAGATATGCATGATATAACAATATGCAGTGTTATGTTTTTCTTTGCAATACACATGGTAACTATGTCTTCAAATATTCATGGTGCTTTTGTTTTTAATTAGGTGGGTGTGATGCTGAAGCCATTCCTACCCCAACTGCAAACAACATTTGTCAAAGCTATCAACGACCCGAATCGTACAGTGCGACTGAGAGCAGCCTCTGCCCTAGGCAAGCTTATCCTCATCCACACCAGAGTGGACCCTCTGTTCAACGAGCTTGTGGCTGGATTTAGAAACAGTGAAGACATCAGCATTAAGTAAGCTATATCATATCAGGTCATTTCACAATTTGCCCAAATTAGTTTTTTAACAGCCAAAGCCATTGAAACCTTGGATCTTGATTCCTTTACTGTTGAATTCTCATTGCCATGGACCGTTGAGCAGGAAGTACATAATATGACTATTAAGTGGAAACAAGATATTTCTTTTGGACTCGGTTGTTACTGCAACTGAACCTTTCATCTGCCTAAGTATTTGGTTTGATGTCATCTATTGCCTTTAATTTCTTGTGCAGAGAGTGGGCTAGAGATGGTTATTTGTGCACTGATTAACTGATTAACTTCAAAGTTTTAACAGATACATTATACTAAGAGTTCAGATGCTTAGTTATGTGCTCTTTGAACTAACTTATCTGATTTAAACTTATAGTTGCTCAGAGACAGCTGTTTGATATTCATACCCAGGTATGATCGAAATACATGTAAATGAGAATCGAAGAGGCAATCCAGATTTTAGGTGAAGACTTATTTTATTTCTGTTGTCTCTTTGTTTAAGTAACTGTAGACAAAATGCACGTATGTGTGACTAATGGTTTAGAGAAAGAAAGAAAGGGCCATTTGCAGTACTTTTTGTGAAAGAGGCTGAACTAAAAAAATCATAATTGCAAATGTTTCTTCCGATTTCCTCAGAGATACATTTGTTCAAGCTATCCGAGCATGTCTGCAGGGAGGTGGGTCAAAGATAGCTGACTCTGGTCGGCGACAGTTGACTCAGACTCTTGTGGGATTGCTGGGATCAGGAGAGGACAGCACTCGTATGACAGCCGCAGGCTGTCTGGGTGCCCTGTGTGCCTCACTGCCAGAAGCAGAGCTCTCAGATTTGATGATCCAACATCTTCTAGGTAGGTAGAGAATTTTGCAAAAATATTGCATTTATTAACTCTTTGTCTCTGGAACCTAAATCCCAGTTTGGAGGCAACCTAAAATAGCATTTTAGTGTCAAACACACCCCCTGCTACTTAAATCACTATTAAATGTTCAGTTCTGGGTCCAAATATGAAGTATTATACAAATCTCCCCCATGGAAATGATCCTACATTTTGAAGTAACCAAGGGTAATCGAAAACAATTCTGTTGACGTGTAAATGAAGCAAACCTACCAAGCTGATATATCGGCAGCTCGTCATCACGGGCCAGAATCTTGCGCCAAAATATTGGCAGCTTGGAGACAAAGAGTTAATCATACTCTTTGTTTTTCGATATAAAGAGGATAAACTATCCTGATCTATAATTAAATCTTGAAAAACGTTAATCATTTTCAACATCATACTTAGAAAAAATATTGCCTTCCATAAATTGTTAGTTGGAAAATATTGTCATATGAGAATGAACAGACCTGAGTATCCACAGGAAAATAGACTTGGTGTGCACAAACAATTTTTACATTTTGAGGATGAACATTGCAACTGGGCATTTTAGCATTATTCTATCTTTTGTTTATATATTTTTATTTGATAAATGTACAACATTTGTGTGTGCCTGTAGTTTTCTGCTGTTTGTTTTTTTTCAAGTAGACTACTAGAAAACTGTGCGACCTGCCTGTCATTTAGAATTATTCGTCCCTTTTTTCCTCCCTTCCCTCAGAGAACTGGATCAATGAATGTTATGGAGAGAAGATATTTCAATGGTTGACCATAGCACACTATTCTTTACTAACTTAGATAATTTGCTGTTTCAATTAAACCTTTAATAATAGTAACAATAATAAGGTTGATAATTTATAAAATACTACATTCTACAGTTGTGTTCTAAAATAGAAAATAAAAATGCTGGAACAGTTAACAAACAAATAAATATATCTGTCTGCAGTCAGTAGATCTACATTCCACTGAAATACAATTCATGAGTAAAGTCGTCCTCACATAGACCAAATAGTGTTTTCACTCTCCCTCATTTCACTTGCTGAAATCATTCCACAAGTTAAGACACAGACAGAATAGGACATTTGTTGTGCAACCAGGTAAAATGAGTTGACTATCAAATTTCTTGTGTGTAGAGTTATTGGTAGCAATGGACAGAGAAATATGTGTACTTGACATTGGTGAAGACCTTAAATTTAGCCACAGCTTCTGTGTATGAAGGTATTCATATTTAAAGTTAACTCTTGTATCATCACAGTCCAGTAAAATCCAGTTTTCTCAATGGAACCTCTTTCCGTATCTGACTCATTTCATCTGCATGTGTGACATTTGACCCTGATGATGTTGACTTTGGTTTGTGTTTATGCATCACAGACACAGATCCCAGCCAGGACTGGACCCTCCGCCATGGCCACAGTATGGCCCTCAGTGTGGCACTGAAGGATGCCCCAGACAGAGTGTGGACTCCAGCCCTGGAGAAAGGTGTGGAGTCGGCCATCACCAAGCTGGTGTCTGCAGATAGGGTAAGCAACTTTGTAGGGAAGTTATATAACCACTTCTAGATATCAGTGGTGTATGATACAGCATTGTTTTGATGTTTAAAACCAAGCTAAGATAAGAATTTTATAAGATAAATAACATTATTTTCCACAAAAAGTAGAAATTTTTGGTACAGCGTAACTCTGGATATGACTCATTTGTGTAAATAGTGCATGCTTGTTTACATTTTATGAGCAGTCAGGTGAATAAAATATTTGTGTTATACTTTTCACTGTGCTTTTTTATTGTGAATTTTTCAAGGTCATTTAAGTTCAAACAGTATTCCATCTTTCACATGCTGATGAACTGAAGTCATGGACTATCAGGTGACAAACTTGAAATTGTCACTGCCAAACAATTAATTCTTAGTCAAGACTTTTCTTTTCGTGTTTCATTTCTCTGTTCATCTTTTCCAGTTGGAATTGTGGTTACAGGATAAACCATTTTCATACTTCTTGTCCGCAGATTCCCATCTGTCTGAGTGGCCTCCGAGCCCTGGGGCATCTGCTCAAATATCTGTTGGTCAAAGATGATAAACACAGGATCATCGCTGATTTTGAGTCTCTGATAGCCAAGGTGGGTTGATTCTACATTTTGACTTCTTGACTCACTCACAGCTTTGATTGTACCATATGCCATTGGGGTGGCTGAACATTGCACTTTTAGTTTGATTGCACCCCATGCGATCATGACTCCCCGATTTTTTTACACTAGAAACTGTGTGGGTACAATGGGTGTGATCACTGGAAAGTCTATTCCAATTTCATATCGTGTGATACTAGAAAGAGCTCTTTAATTCAAACAGTCAGATTGTTGTGATTTTTTTTTTTTTTGTATTTCAATTATGAGGTTTCATATTGACCCAGATCTAGATCTATGCGCAAACATAAACATAGAAAATTTTTCTTATGTATTTAATTATGCTTTATGGTTCTAGTCAAACAGTTTTGATTCCTTAATGTAGATCTGCTATTTCAACCACATAGTTTTGATTCCACAGTGTAGATGATAACTTTCTTTTGATAAGATCAGCCTGTCAAATAGAGTTGTTCAATCTTATTTTGTATCATATTCATAGTTTCCTCTTTACAAATCCAATAAATATAGAGATCAGAAAATGATTGCAATCTGATCTTTGTTCAATTCTGTACAAAATTGAGAAGTTTCAAAGCTGTATCTTAAATAGCTTTGCTGATCTGATTTTTTAAATATGCCATTGAAAAAAGTGGGTACTTAGAGAATACAGAGTCCCAAAAAATCACAGTAGTTAGTGACTTAACATCATTCCTGCTTGCATTTTTGTCATCTGTACAGACTTATTTCTGACATCTAGCATGAATTTTGATACATGTCATTTTCCAAACACCCCATAACATCCTTGACAGTGCCGTTTTGAGAAAGTTGCACTTAACGTTTGCTGTTTCTGTTTTATCACATAGTGAACAAACTGCAGTTTCTGGAGAAAGTGAAAGAGATAATGTAACAGGTTGTCTTTTAGTAATGTTAAAAGTTATTGTCGAAGAGGTGAGGAAATGAATGCTAGTGAAAAAAGGGCACTTTGTTAAAGCACATGAAAGTAGTAAAGCTGTATAACATCTCACCAATGCTCTTCTGTTGTTGGCCAAGCACGGACTCTCACAGAGGGTTATAGGGCTAAATATCAGCCTCTTCTCAATTGCACTAATGCTGACAGTCAGTACAGAAGGTGGTGGGGAAAGGAATATCAGCACTTTTGTATCATCTTCTGTGCATGATACAGTTTGTACAAATAGAACTGGAATATTGTAAAGTTAATTTGAGAATTTTTTCATAAATTTAAATGATTAAAAATACACACCAAAAAAAATCATTGTAGTGGCATTTCAGGCCAAGATTTAGTACAACCACAGACCTGCCTACCCTCACAACAGCGAAGGAGGGATATCTGACTCAAAAAGGAGGGAAAATCAGGGAAAAGGAGGGAAATTTACCGACCCATAGTTCCTACCTAGAATTACTATGTATTACATAACAAACCAATAAAACATCCGCATGTGAACTTAATGTTTCATTCGATATAAATATTACACATTAAATTAAATCTGCATTTCTTACATTCTTTGCAGATTCATAACATAATTAACAGTTTTACTTTAATTCAAGTATAGATCTAGTGCATTTTGCACTATTCACAAAAGTTCAGAAAATTCATCGCACAAATTTCTATTCTTTTGTCCATGTGCCGTCCTCTTACATTTCTGAAGGAGAAGGCGCCCTACCACTTCACTGTAGGGTGGGAAGGGGAGTAGGTTCACGGTCAGCCCGCCACCCAACATCCCCGCTTTCCCTTTGATCCAATGCTTCGACCACTGACCGGCGTTTCACATCTATCTGCTTCTGCATGTAACAATTAGTAATATTGAACAACGGATTCTTGACGGTTCTGACTGCACGTGGGAAAGTAGAGGACAGTACCGGTGGGCTCACACAGTTGGCGGGATTGAGTGCGGGTGGGGGATAGCAGTGGATGGAGAGAGGAAAACTGACTGGACTACAAATGATTCATGGCAGTGAAGCGGTTAAATTCTGGCAGTGATAGTGATAGCAATCACAAAAAGAAGTAGGCGTAATAGCCATTTCATAGACAGAAAATAGCACGTGAGTGAGACAACCTCCGTCCCAAGTGCTGGCAGAGACATTCGAATAGAATGACAGGCCGATCAAAATTTCACACCAAAATTATGTCAGAATCGCCGAGACTCGATCTTTTTTTTTCATCCCTCTTACGTAAAGTAAGCAGACAAGAGTAGTAGGTTTACATGATGATGCACATAATGGGCAGTCCATCGTCTTCTGTCCAATGACGTACGCGTAAAGACATGTATTCGTAAGCTAAACAGGTCGTTGGCATCTGACCAGACTTTTGAGTGAAAGATCCCAGGATGAATCTACATCATTTAGATCTACATCATGGTCAGCAACAAGCGGACTGAAAGTAAAAACATAAAACGGGGGGGGGGGGATCCGACACCACGGTTAATTAAAGATTTATGTTCAAAAGGGAACTACATGAGCGATCATGGGCCAAGCGATGATCAGATCATGAATGACTGGCGCAGGTGAATGACCACTTAGCATGAGGGTGGGACGGGCGGGGTGTAACACATAACATTACATGTCCGGATTGGGCTACATCATGTACTGTTGGCCTACAGACACAGGCCTTGGCAACGGCGGCTGGCAGGACCACTGCCCATAGCAACAAACGGGAGAACGCATTTTTCTTGCTGGACTGTGAGTGAAAACTATACTCCGGCCGCATTCAGAATGATGCCAAAGCATGAAATGCAGAAAAACTAGTATAAAATATCTGAATTCGTCAGAATGGGGGAATTTTTATTCACGGCACGGGATGGCGGGATACTGAGTCGAAATGCGGGATGATCCCGTGTAAGGCGGGAAGGCAGGTCTGGAACCAGTGACCAGATGCTGAAGAAAAGAAATAGTGAAAAGCACAATATTATAGGCCTACATGTACATTGCAAAAAAAGGGGGATAAGATGATGAAGTTAATTCTACACAATCTGCAAAGAAGCATAATGCCAGCATTTAAGGGAAAAATTACATCCATGATTGAAGTTTGACCTAATGTGAGCAGTAGTTAGGCCTACTTGATAACACCATATCGTAACTTTTTTTCAGCAAATGTCACAATGATGATATGGAGGAAAGAATGAAAGTTTACATGATCTTAAAGCATGCTATGCTGTTGATTTAGGCAGTATAATTAACTCTGTAGTATATCTTTATGATATCAATTCATCTAAGATTTATCAGTTCAGAGAAGACTGATATAATTGCATTCATTAATTTATGAAATTTAGAAATCATACCTGTGAGTGTTTACTCCCTTTCTTCTTCAGAGCATGAAGTCGGACTCCAATGACGTCAAAATTTTGTCTGCCCAAGTGATTTCTTACTTGGCTGATAGCCAAACAGGGCGATTCCCAGGTGACCTTCAGCTTGTGCCAGCATTGGTCATGGGCACCAAGGAGAAAAATTCTATGGTCAGATCTTGCAGTGAGGCCGCTCTTGTATCATTACTTAAACTCAGGACAGGGGAAGACATATACCAGGTAGATGCTCTAGGCAGATGAGAGTTTGTAATAGTTTTTTTATCAATAATGACATTTTTTTTTTAATGCCTGAAAACAATTGTTAGTCCGTAGTTTGAGAGACATGTACATTGGAATTTGCTGAACAACAGATGTGTATTAAAGAGACGGTCATACTCCTGTAATTTCCTCTGACATTTTCTGGGTTACTTTTAGTGCCAGGAAAGTTATGCATTCAAATCATCAGGAATTTGAGTAATGCATTTCCCATAACTAGAGTAGTTGGAAAGTGATTACATTACAACGATTACTTATTTGCATTGTGCATTGTCAATGCGCTGGGTGTTGGCCAACCGTGTATGCAATAAGACAGTTTGAGAAAGAAAGAAGTTAGCCTAAAGCAAAATGTGGGGGTTGCAAAACTGAGGGAAAATGTAGAATTAATTTCTTCACTGATGTTTAACCACAAAAGCCCTTATTTTCTTCAGTCTGCACCTAGTTTGTTGTGCTTATGTGGTGTATATAGAGGCCTCCAAGTTACCTTGTATCCAAAACCCATCAATGTGATTCCTTTTTTTTAAAGTTGTGCAGGATTCTTTCATCTCCTTTAAGAATGCCAACCAAATTTTGTGATTTAGACAGAATATAAATGACACAGGGTGAAAATGTTTAGACAGAGAATGTTAATGTTAGGTTGATAAGGATTTGAGCGCTCAGGAGGCCAACACTCACCGAGGATCAGACACAAGTGTCTCCATTGGGTCAGTTGGTACAGAAATAAACTGCAAAGCATGCAGGGCTTGTGCTGTAACTTAGGGGAATACTCTCTCTATAAATGTGCTCAACTTTGTACAGTGGAGTCCAAATAATTCAAACTCTTCTAAATCGAATTTCTGCATAATTCGAATATTCCTGGAAGCTAGGTTTTTTCCCCTTCTTTGTCCTTAGTAAAAATAATCTTCGCAATTCGAACTAAGTCTGCCCCCTCCTCATAATTCGAATTCAGAATTTTGAAGTTTTCACAGCACTAACGTAAAAATCTGAAATTTACTTGTTGAATGGTCTATGTTGTTTCACCCATCCACTTTTCACCACCTGGGTGTTCCCCGAAATAAACGTTGACTTCTAGATCTACCACTGTTTCAACAAAGAACAATCCGCTATCGATCGATACATGACGTCATCCCACCACGCTGTACATGCAAAGGACAAAGACGGACTAGTGACTAGACACATAGGCCTAGTATGACCAACCCACGAAAGCAAACTCCGCCTCGGGAGACTGACCACTAACCATTGGTTTCAAAACAACCATGAATGAACAGTATGACTGAACAATGGGCAGGCCTAATAATAGCTCCGACCACACCTGACACTAGTGACAACAAGATGGTTGTTTTCGGTACACATGTAATAAATGCGCTCCCTCTTTCTCAACCCATTGTTGCTGTCTTTGACTAGATCTAGCTCGAGGCTAGTGAAACACACCAGTGACTGTCAACTCTCATGAAACAGTGTGATCGTACCGACCAATAAGCTACACTTTGTGTTCTATAGATCTAAACTCAGATTAGATCCCATTAAATTTAAATATCAAGACCCCAACCATTGAAGAGAAACTCATTCACTATAGAGATGAAAATAAAATTGTTGACCAGAAACAAACTAAAAGAACTAGATCTAGATTTAGTTAAGCTTAGAGCAAGCCGGAAGTTCAGTAGTTTTAACATCAAGGGAAGTAACTAGTAACTGTGTAATAGTTGTAGTTAATTCATTTGACCATAATGTAATTCGAACTTGCTTAATTCGAAGGCAATTCTTTTTCCCTTCCATGTCGAATTAAGAGGATTGTACTGTATTGTTTTTCATTGCAGACCATTCTTTCATCCCTTGACCTTGGCATGCAGGATTCTCTGAAAGAAGTTGTTGCCCGCTCTCTCAGAAAAATGGCCGGGCAGCCGGAGTCTCCGGTAGAAGAAATAGATGACACAATGTTGAGATGATGAGCCAAACCAACAGTTCAATGTTTGGATACTTTACAGCATTGTGACACCAGACTTGTAAACAAGGGAAATTTAAGATTTTGATGATAGTGGTGGCCCTTACCATATCAAGATAATTTTGCCTGAAAAATGAGTATCATTGGTTTATTCACATTTTATTTTATAGTAAAGGCTTTAAAAGAAAAAGTTTGATCATCTCTGTAGAACTCCCTATCACATTTTACAGAATCTTTCTGTCATGAGTAAGACTTATGGTAAAATTTGCCTCATAATTTTCAACTCATTGTTCACCAACCGAAATTCAACATTTATAGTTGGAGAGGGATGTTGTGAACAGCTAATATTTGACTCTTCAGCAGGTATATCTTTGATGTTATGAACAGTCTGCCATGAACTGGGAATGGTGAACAAGTGAATCAATAATAATTGGATCCTGGGGGATTGTGTTCCAGACTTCTAATGAGCAAAAATTCTAACTTGATTTCTTTTTTTTTTTTTTTTTTTAACTACCATTGATTTGTTGTGTCAGCCATCTTATTTTTGTTTCGTAGTTGAAAGTAATGAAAATGTACATTGTTTGACTGTCTGATTATTTGTTTGGAATGACATGTCCATTAAGATATAGGCCTGTATGTAGTAGGATTGAATGTTGTATGTTTGGCCAGACTGATTGAAAATAATTTCCCTTAAGGGCTATATGAGTGAGAAGAAGTCTGTGGGATGGCCTTTTGATATTAAGTGAGGGTATGATTTGTGAGGGGCAATGAAAAAGTGGTGGGCAAGAGGATGAAATGTTTTGTGCATGATGCTCCTCAGTCAGATGACAGAATTCAACTAAGTTTAGCTAGACTGCACTGAAATTGACCATGTGTGACATTTAGTGAGATAAATGAAATCAACCAAGTTTTAGCAGGACTATGCTAGAACATTGTGGCATTGTAAAATCGTTATTTCTGTATTGTGGTGAAAAATCCCAAATGAGGGAAATAATTCCTCCTGCCAGGGAGCTTTTTAATAATGTTTGATAAATTAAATACATGGTAGCATCATGTAAATAGTGTTCTTAGGTGCTGATTATAGACGTGGAGATGGAAACACCAAAAATATTTTTTTAAAAAGTACTTGTACAGTAAATTTTATTGATGTGAAAATGCAGTTTTAGAAAGTTAACTGAAAATGCGTCATCACCTCCCCAGATATAAATCTAACTATAATATAATTTGCATTTTTTTTTCTGTGCCTGTTGTTTAACTAGGATGTCATGTACTTGGCAGTCATTTGAATGTTCACCTTGGTAAAACATAAAATTGACATCAAATTTTTCCATAAATGAGAACTGGTGGTTGGCTTGATGCCATAGATAGAGCTTTCTATCTCCTTGTTCAAAGATTTGCAATGAGTGTTGTTCATGCTGAAGTGATGTGGTTATTATTTTCTCTTTGTATTGATTTCATGTGTTCGAGATCAGAAATAGCTCGGCCACATAGAAGCAGACAATTATTTTGTTTTGGAACAAGTGTATTATTTCTGTGGAGGTTGAGAGAGAATGTTAATTAACTTAATATATATGAGGTATGATGCATTCATCTTGAGAAGTGTGTAAATATGATGTACACATATAATCAAAGATTACCATTTGTTTGGAGATGGAAAGTAGAAATGGTTGGTTTGTAATTTCAGAGAGAGCATTTATGAATACAATGTATATGTGTGCATGCATTTTTATATATGGACATCACAGTGTGTTGATTTTGTCAAGAGGCAAATGAAATTGAGAAAGCACATACAGAGTGGGCATATATATATATGTGTACATTCTGAATACACATGTACATCGAGAAGGCTTATATGTTCACTTAAAATATGAATTGTAGATTTTGCTTTTTCTCAAAGTAGAGTTCATCAAAGATTGTACATCACTGATGCCAGCAGGATTCTCAAAACAAAATAAATTCATACCAGTACAGAGTGAAATTCTGAAATAGGTGTATAATTCTCACAGGCCTATGATTTTAAGATTATTCCATACATATTTATTTTCTTTGAACAGAATGAAGTAATAGTGATGAAGAAAACAATCTTTAAAGAAAATTGGGGCCTTCTGTGCTTGTATCTTTAAACCATTAAGTGTATCATTCAAGAGATATGTAGTATTGATGTGAGATTGTGTGCATTGTGGTGATTGATTTGTTCTGTTATGGCTAAAATGTACAATGTTTATAATTTGTCAGAGGAATTGGGTTTGTTTTTGTTTATATTGCTTGTTTTTTTTCCCTTCAGTATTGTCTGGATGTTAACTCCTTTCACTGTTTGGACTCATCATGTTGGTAGAATGCCATTTGAAGTAAAAACCATTAAAATTATTTGTGTACATGAACTTCATGAAGATGTATTCGTTTTTGTTTGAGGCTGCATAGTCTTTCATTGCCAAATCATTCGGACACACTCAGAAAGGGATCACAGAGTTGATAAACCTGTTACAAAATCGATGTGAACCATGAATAATATGTCTAATAGTTCACTTTGATAGAGAATTGTAGAGATGGCTCAAGAGTATTCAGGGCAATCTGCCAGTATTAAGTACATGCACTGCTTCTGCAGTTGTTGGCAAGCAAAGCTTTGAGAACTGACTACAGAGTAGTGGATCACATTGAATCCCTATATTGTCTACGATAATGACAGAAGTCATTTTCAGCATTTTTGAGGGTTAAGAATGAATTGTTTATTGCACAGGTCACTTGATTCTAAAATGGGATCCGCCAGAAGTCAACTTCCTTAAAGTAATTTCTTTATTGAACACAGCTTCTTCTGGTGGTTCCGTTTTTTTTTTTTTTCTTTATGATGTTAACAGCTTTGGAGGTGATTCTGCTCAAGTCAACTCCATGTGACCAACTCGGGCCGACTTCCAGCTATGAATTGTGATGACAACGACAAAATAAAAAAAAAAGTCAGAGAGAGGGATGCCTTGTTGCATCACGTTATAGCCCAGCTCTCTTCCCATCTCATCTAAGCGGGGATACACAAACACACACCTACATAAAAGGGGTATTAAACGTTCAGTCAAACTGGACCGGTTTTGTGCTTCAGTTGGCTGTCAGTCCGACCGAAACATGTAATAAGGAAATCGTCAGTCCAGCAACCCGGAGACCCCAGAAAATCAGGCACTGCCCGATATTTTCCGGTCCGGTCTGCCTGACGAGAACAGGAAGTGCTTGGCGGGTGACATGTCTTTGATCTTCTACCCGCCAGTGAATAAATGCTCTTTCACAAACTTGTTGAAAATGACATCCTAGGGCAAAAATAATTTCAAAATCAGAATCAGCGTGTCAAAATTAGTGAAATGACTCACGGGTGACTTGTTTTGTTGCTGTACCGGTATTTAAAGATAAAATAATTATCTTTTTTTTCTTCTTGATTGCATGATGCATAGTACGTTTTGTATTGTGTAGACATTGATCACCCATGTTATTTTTTGGCGCTTGATACACATAATATTATTCAGTAAAGTTTTGTGCTGTGTTGTTCTTTAACAGTGAACTGTAAGCCTATTCTGTTTATTAAATTGAAGGTCGGTTTATATCATGGCGTCATGGTGCAAAGCATCAATTCTTCAGTTCATCGAAATGTATCGCTCTGTGGAGTGCTTGTGAAATATTAAATCAGAAGACTATAAATTTTTGAGTCAGAGCCATATAAAAATCATCTTGAATTTTGTAAGCAGTTTGATCTGCAAACAAACAGCTTATCCAAGAAAATTAACAATCTCAGGAGTGCCGTAAAAAAACAGGAGCAGTCAAAACTGTCGGCACTGGAACTGACCAAACCCATCAACCAAAACCGCGAACATTTTCTTTCTAATATAAAATTCATGCCTATCATAATTTGGATTATTGCGTTGTATTCAGAGATGTAGAACAAAGGAAAGAGTAGTATGTGTGTGTTTACGAGTGAGAGAGCGATAAAGAGAGAGGGTGAAGAAAGGATAGAGAGAGAGATTGGATGAGGTGGATGGATAATATCAACCGCAGCGCTAAAGATTATTTATGCCAAAAAAAAACCCAAAAAATAAACTAATAACTGAAATACAGTGGAACCTCACTAGCACGATCATGGCTTAACACGAACTCCCGCTTAACACTCTTCACAAAGTCCGGTTTCAACCCTTCTTTAGACTTGCTAATTTATTTTCGATAACACGCTCGGGTTTGCATGGTCAACGGGCATAGTACGCTCGGTTCATTTGGAAGGTTGTCAGTCATCCATGCTTAGTGCTTGTCACGTGCTGCGAAAACGTTGAAAATCCCGCTTTCTCGCATTCTGCACTGTTGTTGCCAGTACTAAGGATAGTGTTGACCCATCCTTCTCACCCCCGTTCCTACCCCAGCGCACACATCTGGTCATGTGATCTCATGCTCATAATGTTATGTCAGCCTAGGCCTCGCTTGACGCACAGTGTCATAGATCTACACACTACACAAAAACACATCACTGACCAGTTGGCCTATTTCAACTTTGGTTATCACCACGCACCTGTCCTATCTCGCCGCGCACCACTACTCGCTTACCAGGTTTTTAAAAACTGTTCAAATCTAATGGAAAGGAAAATAAAAAAATAAAAAAAAGCCCTTAATAAGCAAGCTTAATACATGTAGATCTATAGTATTAACAAAGACACTATACCGATAAAACAGAACACTAGGCTAATTTTACGTTTACCGTGACATGCAGCGCGCCCAAATGTTTGAAAATGTACAGTTTGTAATTTGTAAACAACGATGGTGGCAATCATGAAGCCAAGAAGAGGAGGGCAGTGGTGTGCAGGCATTGATTACACAAAATTCAAGAACCACGGCATGTCATTTTTTTTTTTTTTTTTGTTTTCCCAAAAAGATTCTGAAAGATGTGTTAAAGCACAAACGGATCCCGACTTGAATACAAAATAAGTAACGCAAGCGGCGCAGCACGCATTTTTTGACGTGAAGAATAGTGTGTACACGCTATAAGGGGGCACGGCTGTGTACGCATTTTTTAGTGATGCGAAAAAAGAAATGTCCGGTCTTGCGTCATTGGTATTAGTACATATATATATGTATAACTCTAATAAGTATATGTATAATAAATGTATGCTCTGTTTTATTTCAAATGTATTCCTAAGCCCTTTTTTTTTTTCATATTTCGGAAAATCAGCATGGGTTTGGACAAGAAAAATGGGCGATTCCTGATAGCACGCTCACCCTGATAACACAATCTTCCGAGTTTGGTCCGAAGGATGGACGTGTTATCAGGGTTCCACTGTACACAAATGCTATTAAAACCAAGATAAAGATTCTTTTATCAGGGTTCCACTGTACCCAAATGCTATTAAAACCAAGATAAAGATTCTGACCAGTCTGTTCTTTGGTCTAATATTCGTGCACAACTGTATGCTTACTTTAGTCAATTGTTTTACATTTGCTGTTTGTTGTTTGAAGGAAAAATCTTCCCTTGAAATAATATTTGGTCAGCACCTCATCCATTGCAGCACAGGTTTCATGGATTATCAGTGAAAGTGCTGATTGGGAAACTCATGCTGAGAATATGAGATCTGGGAATTTCCTACCCATGGCAAGGTAATAAAGATTTACTTTGTCTAGCAATCAAGGGCGAGACGAGAGACAACAGATGTACATATGTCTCTTGGTCCATCCACATAAAGTTACTGAAATCCTCAGAAAATGCCATAATCTCTCCTAAAAAATTCGTATGTGGATACACATTCCTCTTTAAAAAAAAAAACCCAATCTTTCGAACTATAAATGACGTTTTCTTCTCATATTCTTCAAAATAACATAAGCTGCTAAGATGTCATCCATTGCTTTATCATCCATCATGGCTCTGGGCACACATGGCTAGATTTCAATCTGTATGTTGTTTGTCTGATCCGGGTCGCCTTCAGTTTGATCGTTGCATGTAATAGCTGACTTCAGTCGTATGGCGGACTGCAGGCTGACTGCAGACGAAACCGGTCCGGTTTGACTGAACGTGTAAGACCCCCTTAAAAGTCCCATTCAGCTCTCCTTGCCCATCTCATGTTGGCAGGCACAGGAATACACACCTGGACAGTCAGTGCAACTGACCGCTGACCGCCTTGATACACACATAACTCAGAATGGCACACAGTCTCACACTTGGCTCTCTTCGCTTGTCTCACATTAGCAATCATATTACGTACAAACACCTACCCACACTTGGCTCTCTTC
>JBCEWB010000015.1:3356167-3373142 GCA_039654565.1 Peronia peronii | reverse complement strand
CTCTTTGTCTTTCGATGTGCATGAAAAAAGAAACAAAACAAATATATTGAGTCTTCCCTCGTATAATATCACATTTAGTATAAAGTTTAATAAGTGTCATAATTTGATCAAATGACTTGCATGACTACAATATGGTGTAGGGTGTGCTATTGGAGTAGTAGGATCTGGAACTGTTGTTTCAGCCAGATGTGAGGTAATACTGACACTTTTTGGGCCCTTTCTCTCAGGCTGTCTACATACTTTGCGTGGTCTTCCAGCCTTGGCAACTGAGGAGTAATGGCAACAAAGGGAACATTTCTCCAATGTTTTAGTCTCATCAAAGGAACACCAAATAGCTGTGTTCATATTACTGGTGTTTCTTGCAGTTTGTGAAGCCAATGGCGTCAGCGGCCTTGTCTTAAAGTTGCTCGTTTTAGCCACTCATTTCAAGCAGATAACTGTGGAATGACAATCTGAATCTTGTGAAATGTCAATTCCAGAGTACAAATGAATTTCTGTTTTATAGGAAGAACATTTTCTTGCTTGTCCCTTTGTCTGTTCTTGCGCCCAAGACTGCACTTGATTCCCAAATACTCTGCACAGTTTCTTAATTATTTCTTTACGTTTTTGTTCCATGTGCTCCATTCCTGTAGCATGTGTGACCTGCAATTTTAGTCAAATAACTTTTATGGCAGCTGCTTTTGTTTAAGATATAACTAATTAGACAATAATTGGATTTGAAGATGCAACTACTTTAAATTATTATGGATGAAATGTAATAAAACGAGAGAGAGAGAGATTGGACATAAAGGACCGGAGATCATAATTAAAGCCATGATGCATGTCACAAAAACATTTACCACATAAAAAAACAAAAAAAAAACAAAACAAAAAACAAACAAAAAATACTTTCTGGCATAACTGTAACTATCCTGTAGTCAGAGTAACCACTCAAATGCTTTCTATGACACTGAGACAAGCTATGTGTGTTTATACAATATAAGCCATGATGCCTCTTTAAACCCCTGTAAACACAACCATGACTGTTACAACCTCAAACTTTGTATCACCTGAAAGAGCAAAGAACTGCTTACTATAACTATACTATTCTTTTGTCTGGGAACATTCTGAAAAGTTGTTTTAATCAGCCCTTTAGGACAGGACATGCAAAGTTTTGTTCACCTTTATATACAAATGGGCAAGGAAAAATGCAAAATTAAGATACTCACCTTTTGTTCTCTTGAATGAAACTGCTATCCACAAAAAGCTGAAATAATCCTCTGTATCTCTGTGATGCTCTTTGATCAGTGTCCTAATCCACAAGCTTTGAATTAACAATTTATTGGTGAAGAAATTAATAAGATTAATACTGGATTTGCTAGCAGGAATGTGGCCACATGGTGCTCAGTGAATCATGACCGCACGGGTTACTGTTACACCAGCCACCCAGATGGGCAATAAATCTGTCAGCCCAGCCACGCCTACTAAGTGAAGAGGGTTTGAGAGGAAAGAAGGCACCGTGGATTGTGCTTGTACAGTGGTCTCCGCCTAAGAACCCGGTCGTCGGGAGACAAAAAAAACAGGCTCTTAGGCGGACGGGTTCTTAGGCAGATTGAAAAGTTATGCAACCCGTCTGGTCATAGATTGCGTTCACTACTATGATTAGTTGATCGTTACTGTTAGTTAAAGATTTATCTATGCGAATAAGTACAGCCTTCTTCCCTGTGTGTATGTTAAAATTAGATATAGCAATTCCTGATCTTTTTTAGCATATAATTACACCAGTACTGCCCCGCGTGCGAGTTTTCACATAACAGTATCATTGTTGAAAACATGATATTGTTGTGCTACCCTGCGGATAATCACACGAGTGACCCAAGTGTTTACAGACCAACTGACCAGCCAGGAGGCTAAACTTACTCCTCCTTATCCACAAAGCCAATACAGATGCTATCCCACGTGTTGTCAGACAACGAGATGGTTACGTATTAGTCAACAACGTGGCCTAATTAAGCAGTCATACATCAACCATCTCCTCCACTCCTTTGTCTACCTGTTCTCTCCACTCCTGTCCCCATTTTAAGATGTGGAATTATACCATAAGTACTCGGGTATGTTGGCCCGACACTGGGCTCCTAGCCGGATTTTTTTATTTGGGAGTGCCCGCGGTGGGTTCTTAGAGGGGCAAATTATAGAGGAAAAAATTTCGTTTCACAGCAGAGGCAGGTTCTCAGGCAGACCGTGTTCTTAGGCAGAGACCACTGTATTGGGCGGCTTCATAAACCAGCTTTGTATCTTTGTTAATGGAATTGAAAATGGTGGGCTGTTATTTCTTACAGCTATGGCTTCTCTAGTTCATACATTTTCATGACGAATGAAACTTACGTTGACAATAGCAGCAAATTGCATGGCTGATGTGGGAAAAAACTATCATTCTGTAGGAAAAAAAAAACAAAACAAACAGGAACAGTCGACCTAGATTTAGATGAACTTCATGAGTAGAACACTCTGTGAAATCATATGTCTACAGATTAGGAATTAGACAGATGACCACAAATAGTAGTTTTATGGGGCGCATCCATCAGTGGAAAATATTTTGTATAGGTAATATGCTGTGATGAAGAATTTTTTGTAAATATACAAAAGACAGTACATTTATGGTATAAATCGTACTTTTCAACCTCCTGCAGGTGGTTATGTTAGCAGTTTCTTGCTTTAAAAAAAAAAATTCTGGTGTTTGGTTCCCTAACTTCACAATGTCAGTCAGCAGATCCCCTCCATGTTTATGGTGTTGTTTAGGGTTAGGGTTGTTTAGGCTCTTCCTGGGTCGTTGACAAGCAGAAGAGCGCTGTGAATTGATTGGTCACTTCACCACACCCACTATGTGCTCCCGTTGCTACAGACCCAGCTAACCTGCTCACCTCAGACGTCTTAGCCCTCTCCCATTTGGGCTATAAATATATGATTACATGTCACCAGCACATCACTTGTACAAAGGCAACAGTCCTCAATCACGGGATTGTTGAGATGCCTTTCAATCAGGATGGCAAATAAAACCATGGTTATTAGAGGGAGATAACAAATGAATTTCTTTCCGTATAACACATCATTACTTTTACACCGAATTTAACTTGACATGTTGTTAATTTGACCAAATTTTCTATACGCCTTCAAGCTGAACTATTTAGAGTGTTCAGTCCAAAGTCACTGCTGTAGATACAATCACATAAGATTGTTTTGTATACAGCCTTTTTCTGTTGTCAATTAAAGATGTACAAGATTGATATCAGTGTCTGGAAAGCTGTTCTCAGACAGTAGCAACCAAGTTAAAGTTCAGTCTGCAGCCTGGTTATATCATCTGTCTGTGTGTGTGTGTACATGCAGATCCTCCATTTGTGGCTCGAGAGACGCTGGGTGCCTGGCAGGAAAAGAACCACCCCTGGCTACAACTGTCAGACGTCCACAGAGAAACCACCGAGGGCATTCGGGTCACTGTAACACCGTTCTACATGGGATGTAGGGTAAGGGTTGTCGGTTTGGGACAGATTTTCATCTGTTCTCATTTTGCTTAATTCAGACCAGTTTTATGTGAAAGACACCCATTTCCAATTTTCTGAAAATATTTCATTTTTTGAAAACTTTTGATGAGCAGAGGTCACAACATAATGCAAGACACCATTTCTTTAAGTTGACAACTTTGCCAGTACTGCAGATAACCATTTTGTGCTGTGGGCTGTGTAGAAAGTATTGAAATGCATAGATACCTTGTAACACAGAGTGGGTGTGTAAAGTTATCCTTTGTCAGTTCTGTCCAGCATGCAAAGACGATAACTTTGCACTACTTGGTACATTATATACAATGAACCGATGGGTCAGCCATACAATTGTCACATGACCAGTGAAACAGTTCTGACGTCAGATTTTCTTGTATTAATCCGTTGGTGTTGGGGGAAAGGGAAATACAGAGGCTTCACTGTGGTGAACAGTTTGCTTGGCTTCGACTCCAATGTGCTGAGATATTCAGTTTTAGAGTGAAATCTTATAATTTCAGTAAACTGAATTATTCTCAACAAAAGCTTCCATTGACGTGGTTCATTTCACCCGATCACACAACAGTTTGCAAAAAAAAACCCAAAAAACACTGGAACGTTCATCAGATTATATTTGTAGTCTGTTGTTTATATCGTGGTATTTCTTACATAGAGTAATTTGTAATATTTAGATCAATTTTATTTATAATTGTAACTTTTTTTTTTTTTAGGAGGCCCAACAGACACATGTATATTGGGTAAGTCAAAGTACTCTGTTTTTATGAATTTTTGTTCTTTTTCTGCATCAGTCGATAGATTGGAGTTTGCAAAAATTTGTGGGAGTAATAGTAGTATTGTGATAACTAAAGTTTCAATAATATGATCACTATGTCATTCTAGATGTAGTCTCTGGTTGATCTTCATCTCTGTTCGTGGCATTGCTGAGCCCTGCAAGGCATTCCACAGATTTGCATCAAACAAGCATCACAGAGTAGGCAAGCTTTTTTGTTGATATGTGTGCCGGTGCATGCTGAAAATATAACATTGTGGGATTTTTTAAAAATTTGACAGGGATATAATTTTTTTTTTTTTTTTTTAATTTGAATTTTATTTTTAATGATGTTCATATATTTGATGCACCGTGAACATGTCAGTCTAACTGAAGACTATCAAAACTTAACCTCTGATCAATATTTGATTACGTTTTATCTTTCCTCAGTAGGATATTTGTGACTCATCACGATGGTTCAGTCCACAAGGTATACAAGGTGGTTTCAAGCAATTGGGGCAGAAAGGTCAAGGGGGGTTCAAATGGTTGCATTTTGGATTATTGCACCAACCTATTCTTTAAGCATCACTGCATCATGTAAACTATCAAAACATGGAATTTTAAACTCAAAAACTAGGTAAAAATCACTTTTAAAAATGTAGGGTCCGTTGTTAAGTAGATATAACGCAAAACTTTGAAAGCGAATTTCTCAGAATTTTTATTTCTTTCAACGGCTGCATGCAATAGCTTTAGATGCTCATAACTCTGTCAGATAACGTCGTTGAGCAATGAAACTGGTGTCAAAGGGTAGCCAAGAGATCAACTCTTTCACACTGTATCAATAACTCACTTTGCCCAAAATGTACCTTGTGGACTGAACCGTCATGACGCATCACATTTTCATCAGTAGACATGGATGATGTTTTGATTCATATAGTCAGTCAAAAAGGGCTCATTATGTGGTTTAGTAACATTTTATATCATTTTCTAGAGAAAGAAAGAGTGCGAAGGCTATATGCCTTGATGATATGCAAAGCTTTGTGTGATCACAGTTGACTGATTTTCAAAAGCTGGAAAATTGTAGACAGTGTCGAATGTATAGTACCCAGATTAACAGAAGACATGAAAAGCTGTAGTAGATAGTAGTAGACCTTGCACCAGTTTGTCAGGTTTTATTCACCTCGCAGTGAAGCTGTAATATCATTGGTCGTCCCACAAAGGGGACTATATAAAATTTTAATTTTTTTTTTTTTTTTTTATCTGAGAACATCTTCTCTGTGTAATAAAGTGAGAATAATATGTCTATTCTCACATGTGATATCTCTGCCTCATTCTGGCAGACTAATGTTGTAATGTTGTTCCTAATATTGTACCGATACTGTCGTGTGAATCTACCAACTATGTCTCAAACTGTTTTTGGTCTCACCCACAGGTGTATGCCATGATATACTCCTTCGTGAGATGGCCAATGATATATATCATAGATAAGCTGGTTCTCCCAAATTGTGATCACAATAAACTGAGAAAACACTGCATACAGAATCACAAAATTTGGCATGTCGCTTTGAAACAGCCTACCTTGGCTTCCTATTGTACTAGTTTTGGGATCAAGGCAGTGTTTGATAATGTTATACTCCATCTTGTTACAGAGTTAGAGTGTGCCAACAACCGTGAGGAATAAACTGGATGGAATGGTTTATTCTAAACATGTTTCTGTGATTCCTCCTATCTCTTCATTTCTTTACGGATACATACACATGGACACATGCATTTATAGACACACATAAAAGGGAAAAAATGATGAGCAAAGTCGATATTTTCAAGCACCGAACATTTTGTGCTCCAAAGACTGAAGAATAAATGAATAATGGGAGATTGTTTTGACCAGCCCTATTACTTCCCTTTGCCAGAAACAGTAGGTGTCAGTCAAGCATGTAAAGAAGAAAAAAAATCACTTCACTTCTTGTCATTCAGCAACGTGATCATCCAAAGAGTTGTTAAAATTATAGCAATAACAAGAAAATTTTTTCTGTACATGGCATATGTTTCAAGCAAAGGGCGCAAAAGTGATTTTTTTTTTTCACTTCTTTACTATGTTTGTTCAACACCATTTGTGTCTGGCAAAGGGAAATAATAAGGCTGGTTACAATGATCTCCAATTTTCATTGGTTTTCAGTGGCGCTACTGTGTACGGCTGGAGAACCGAGGTGAGGAAACGGTGCAGCTGAGAGAACGTCACTGGAGAATATTCAGTCTTTCTGGTACCTTGGAAACTGTCAGAGGACGGGGAGTGGTTGGACAGGTCAGGAGATGAGACAAAATATTGTTCGTATTGAATCACATATATATTTCTACCTATTTTTCAGAAGAATAAAATTACTTGCAACATACTCACAGCACAGCTTAGGTTGTGGATGAATGCAGAGAAGGTTGACAGTTTTTCAGGATACATGTGTGTATGTGGTTGGTGTCACAGAAAAAATACTTAACTCGGAGCATTTTTAACAGGAAGAGCAGAGAAAAAGGGATTCAGGCTTTGCATATGTAACAAATTTTGCAATCTATGTGCAGAAGATGTCAAAACCTGGTAATATACCAAAGATCATTGGTGTACAGGATATGTAGAGTTAATGTTAGCACTTTGCTTGTGGAAGACCTAACTTAGTCATAGTACTTAATGACATACTTAACCTAGGAGGTCACCACAGACATGTGAAACTTTGATGATATTAATTTTTTTTGGAAATCTTGGATACAATGATGCTTTTGTTTCTCCTTAACTTTTAAAGTTCAAGGAGCCAAGATTTTAAGTGTTTTTGACAGCCTCTCAAATCACTATGGCAAGAAAGGGTTAACACAGAGGTGGATAAAATAGATTCCAATATGAGAACCCTTATCTGAGAGATATCAAGTTATGTACATGTATCTTTCTTAATACAGTCACAATATGTAATCTCCTGGCGAATTCTTTATTATGACTGCACATATGGTGTAATGTACAGTTTAATATGTGCACACAGCTTGTTGAAGTAGATAGACAAATTTGCCATATATCAAGGTTGTTTCTGCAGTAACATTACATTGACAAGAATGTCCCTAACATCTTTCCTTGTTCCTACATCAGATTTTTCACTTTGTGAAAGACAAGACTTGCTAGACACTCATGCTGCAGTAATAGGTCTCTTTCTATTTCAGGAGCCGATACTTTCGCCAGAGCAGCCCGCCTTTCAGTACAGCAGTCATGTATCGCTGCAGGCACCGAGTGGTCATATGTGGTAAGGTTAAGCAGAGAACCTGTAACACACAATCCTTGCACATCTTAGACAAAGAAAACACCGTTATGAAATTGTTAATTACAAAGTTGCACCGGACAAAGAGCTTTGTTGATAATCTGTCCTAAGGATGATTTATTTTCATTTTTTTTTTTTAACCACTTTCTTCATGTTCTTCTGATGTTACTGTAACCAAGAAAGTGAGTGTATATTTTGTGTCTGGAGAGAGAAGCCTTTTGGCACATTTTGATTTTAATTGCCTATTTTCATCTATTAGACTTTCTCTCATTCACTGATAGGGAGAATTTACAAGGTTATTCAGAGATATACTGGTATGCCTAAAACAGGTTGGCCAACCCTCTTGGAAAAAAAACAGGATTTTTCTGGACTTCAAGTTAAATCCCCGGCACCCGGAAACATGCCCAAAATCCCACATTTCTCATAAATTGAATAACAACAATAACAAAGACAAACATCAAAGTAGCAAAAAACTTTTTGCCTCGTCACAGATGTGAAATCTGAGACATAGCCTAGATCTATGCTTTTGATCGGACTTGGCGTTGCGTTTGCTGTCACTGTCACAATCAATGGAGTTTTGCAGTACTCTTCCCGAGATTATGCAGGATGCAATATCCAAGTCAGAACAATAGGCGTTTGTGTAATGTAAAGGGCGGTGACTTCATTTTGAGTGGCCAGTGATTGTCAGTGTCATTTCGGGAGTGTCGTCTGTATCTAGATCGACCCATCTAGTGCCGTGAGCATTGACTGGACTTCTGATAGTGCTGCCAGCCTCCTCTCTAGATTTTCTCACTCCCTGTGTTGAAGGCGGGGGGGGGGGTTTATGCAGTCCTAGCCTATGTATTGTAACAGACCCAGTGTCTGCCCAGCTAGCAGGTTGTCAATTTCAAAGGACGAAGGCTGACGAGCGTGTCCATGGAACCAAACACTGCAACCTTAGGGTGTGTGGCAAGTTTGATGCCACACAAACACAAGGAAGAAGTAGCACAGATTTCTTACGCCCCTGTCCAACCCCCATCTCCTTGGCGTCACATCAAAACCATGCGTTTTGAAGAAACATTGGATTCCATATGGCCCCGGGGGGGGGGGGGGGACACAGGAAGGGAACAGGGATATTGTTAATGTTCTGCCCTATCCTAGACTGCTGTAATTATTGACCAGATCATGATGGATTTCACCAAAAATTCTATTCTGGTTTCTGTTCACCTTCCTCTTCACTACTTTCACTGTCATACAGTGATCTACCATACTTGTATATGTATATGGTTCCTCCAGCAGCTATGAAGAGCAAAATCTACTGCAAGTATAGGTCTAGACCTGAATATTCTGTGGAGTTTACTTTCATCAAACTATCAAAGACACCAACGAATTAATTCTAAATCATAACTTTGAATTTTTCTGGATTTTACCTTATTTAGAAATACTGTGCATTTGGCAATATGTATAAATATCTGCTGTGTGCATAAATGCTTTGACTGGATACTGCAAAACAAGTTTTACAGCAGATTTTTCTTGGTATATACAGTATCCCTGATTTAAGTAAAAAATCCTTGATTTTATAAAGAGAAATCCCTGATTCCACCATGAGGGGGTTGGCAACCCTGCTAAAATCACGGTTTGTGATTTTATAATAACGTACAAGGTTTTTGAAAAGTAATTCCCAATTTTAAAGTAATTATAAATTATTTATTTACATTTATATACATTTTTGCCTCAACTTTTTGTTATCTGATCTTTAATGTATGAGAATTTAATCTGTGTGTTTGTGTCTTTTTTGGATTGATTTTTCTTTTTTCTAAACAGATTTCCAAACTTCATAGTGGGTCACAAGTTGGACATAATCCATTTTTGTAGGGCTTCCAAATTTTCTTTTTAAAAATCAGTCTGAAAAGACGGGTACAAACAGATTAAATTCTAATACATTAAGATCAAACACACACGTTAAAGATCAAACACAAAAACATTAAAAATCAAACATAAAAACTTGAAAGATCAAACACAAGAAGAATTGAGACAATATTACAATAAATAAATAATTTGTACTCATTTATATATAAAAAATGAGTTACTTTCTAATCACACTGTATTGCTATAACTACCATCTAACAAAGTGAAGACATTTGATTAGGAAATAATACTCATTATCTCATATGTGGGCCTGCTGTTCAGCCAGTATGTCTTCTTACCATTTTTTGTATAAAATTCAAAGACGCCGGTCTGTGTATTTTCATGTCTACCAGGGGCACCTACAAAATGGAACGACGCGATGGCACAAGCTTTGACTGCAAGATTCCACCATTTTCTCTGGAGAGCAAATCTGACGACAACAGTCCCCACCAGTTTCTAGGCAGTTAGCAAGCACATACTCACACATCTGGGAATAGTCTTTGGTGAAACACTGCAGAGCTCACAAATACATTTTGTCAAATCTGAGCCCACAGAGCACGTTTGTCAAACTTCCTACTTTAGAAGGAACGAAAGACTGTTTTGTGCATCAGTTTCTTTCATGATTAGGTTTTAAATTTTGTAAATTTAAACAGTCTAAAATTTTTTAGAAATATTTTTTATGGTAGAGATATTTCAAATTATCTTTCTGTGCGAGAACATGGTTTCACAAATGGGCCATTTTTTCTGCCAGCTAGGTTGCTTCCCTTTGCCAAGTGCAGGAGATGAAAGACATGCATTGAAAAGAAGGAAAAAGTCACTTTTTTTTCTTGTTATTTGAAAACCAGGAAACAAAAAAATATCACATTGAAAAAATGCATTTTTATTATGTGAAGAATTTTTCAGAATTTTCTGTTTCTTATGCTTCAAAGGACAAGAGAAAAAGTGAGGTTTTCCTTTTTTGCAATGCTTGTGTTATTCTTGTACTTGGCAAAGGATTGTAATTTGGTTGATGGCCCAAATGGTTCATTCAGATAGTGAGTGAAATGTTTCGACTTCTCCATGTCACTAAATTGACATCTATGTTATAACCAGGGAGCAAAATATACATTTTAGAGTACATATAATGGGGGCAAGGACATTAGTTTAAACCCAGATATTTGTTGAACTTTATGTGAAATAAAACTGAGAGTTTCTTATTATGCCCATTTTATTGTTTGGGGAGCACTAGGAAGAGATGAAAGAGAGAACTGCCAAGAGACAGTAATCCACGCTGCAAATGCTGCCTGCTGTTTAACATGGAGTGATGGATTGTTCTGTTGGTCCCAGATGTGGACACATTGTACTTGTGTGCTCAGCAATGGACAGTGACAGTGATATTGTATCCCCTCTGGCTCGGTCTCTCAAGTTGTATATATACATGTATATTATAGGCTCATAAGATTAAAGGCTAATCATTGTTTTAAATCTGTGAAGTTCATTCTCAAAAAAAAAAAAAAAATACGGAATAAACATATAATTGCAAGGTCAGTATGCGGTCCTCATGTATGTGAGATATTACAACACACATGAATTTACAGACATTCATTCATCTTTATTTTGTCAGAATTGACAAGGAAAAGAATCGTAAGTAAGTAAGCAAAAGTTGGCACAGTTGTTTTTTGTTTCTTCTTTTTTTCTTTTTTTTTTTCTATTGTCAGTGAAGTCGTAAATTATCATATAGTTATTTTTATCATCATTTGCCATCATAAAGTGATGAAATGGAGCATTGAAGATCAGCTGTAAGACTGCAAGAATATCTATGCTCATGCTGTCACACCTTGAACAATATTGAACTCACAATGTCAGTTGTTACTGAATAGTAAAATTTCACAGGGTTTCATTGGGGGTGTCTCTGAAAATTTCATGTTGAAATGGCTGATATGGCAGTTATCTCAGACCCATAGTACATCTCACTGAGCTGAAGTTCAAAATGAAACATTTTATTTAATAGCCCTAAGTATTATGAATGAACTGAGTTCTTTTTCTTTTTGTTTGTTTGTCCGCTCCCAATTTTTTCTTTTACTTTGAGCAAAGATCAGGAAGAGAAAAGATACTTAAGACTGAAATTTTTGCTGATTGCAACTAAATCCAACACTCGCAGCGGAGGTAAAAGTTTTCTCAATAAAAGTAACATCCAGCCCTGCAAGTTGCAGAAAAATTGGAAGATAAGAAAAAGACCAGTCTGGCTTTGCTGAGCTGTGATAAATGCATTAGACTTAGAATAGGATGATAAACTTCTGCAAAGTGGGAAAGTCATTTGGGGACCCAAGTTTGTGATGGTAGAGGAAAAGTTGGTGAAGATTTTGAATGTTGTGGACCTGTCTGAAATTCTCATCTGAATTAGCTCTCCAATGCCAGGTGAGCATTAACAAGTTATTTTACGAAACTTTATTTTACGATTTGTCAAAATGGTCTCAAAATGGCTTGAAATCTGGTCTGTTATATCTTATATCTGATGTGTACTTGACTTGCTCGATGCTAAGACAACAATGCCAGGTCAAACCGCTGCATTTTTCTGCATTAACGATTTTACTTGGAGTGGTGGATTGGAAGGGCCTTGGTATGTCCCCCCCCCCCCCCCCCATCTCCTCCTCCCAGGCATGGTATGTGTGGATTTATGGATAGCAGATTTCAATTCACTATGACACAGAGATGTCAAACTTCCGACTTTAGTTGGAATTCCATTGTTTTGGTCGAAGCCGACTTTCCTACTTTTGGCCAATCAACTGCCAACTTTCACTGAATCCACAAGGCCATTGCGGTTTTATAATAATTTGTGATACAAATTCCTCATGATGATATTGAAACCAGAAGTAGTTATCCTGATACCTTGGACAATAGAAGAAGTGTTGTTCGGTGGCTGTTTGAAGATCGAGATCAAAGTTCGTAGTGCTTAATTCCTCACACCGGAAACATGCAGTCGATTGGTTGCAAGAGAGTTGATGGAAAATCAGCACATCAGAGCACTGACAACAACATATAGTGTGTCCATGATCATGGAAAGACTAGTTTAAGAGGGTAGCTGTTCGCGATTTAGACCTGGGAAATAGATCCAATCTAGATCTAATTACGCTTGATGATTAAGATGACGGTACTGCCTGTAGTGTGGGATCTTTTTAGTTCTTGGAATTTCCACTGGTTGTATAATTTTATAATCCTATCCCAGGATCTTGTGAAAACTTGCAAACTTCTCTCAAAACATTGAAACTTCTAGCAAGCATGAAAACCCTAGATTTTTTAAAGTGTCTTACTTTTATTTTGGGGGGAGGGGGGGATTTTCTGATTTTTTTTTGTGAAAACAGTTTGACATCCCCGATGACATGATAGTAGTGGTAACATAAACTGGTGGTCATCATACAGCAGAGGTGTGGATTTCAGTACATGATTGTATGTAACAAGCGAGTGAGAAAGCCAGAACTAGAGTGAGTGTTCCATACATGAAATAGCATTTGCTGTACAGTACAACAATGCAGTTATCCATACTGGGTAAATCATAGCTTATATACTGTTAATGTACAGCGTCATGATTTTCTGTCTGTTCTGTAAATGAGGATGAAAAAAATAAAGATTATTTGTCCCTTCAGAGTTCATTTTTCTTTTCCATCCCAAATATGTACTGGATGTGTACACACTCATTTTTGCATTTGCGATCCCATGGGATGATTACACATTGTTTGTACATCTCAACTACCATTGAGTTATCATGTGTGCCATATCGCTCCCGATATTCCTTTCTTGACAAAGGGTTTATTGGACGTCATATTGGACATCTCAAGCTAGGCAGCTCCTAGTCAGTAAGGTATTGATCCGCCACATCTGCTTGCTCCTGTGGTTGTGTGGAGATAGCCGAAAAGTAGAAGTAAAACTTCACACCAGACAAAACAAAATTGAAATTGAAAAAATCTGCTCTACTAAAATTGGGCACTTAGGACAATGACCATCGGACTGAACATCACAAACTTGGACAAGACAGAACACCTGAGAAAGACTGTCATCATAGACTGGGACTAGTGGGAGCTAACAAGACTGCATGTCGATATTGCCGCCCTTCAGGAGACTAGGCTTGCAGACTCTGGATCAATCAGGGAAGGAAACCATACTTTCTTCTGGAAGGGTCTTGGAGATGATGAAAGGAGGATTCATGGCATTGGCTTTGCTGTCCATAACAGACTACTCAACATGATCAGCACACCTAGAGGCATCTCGGAACGAACTGACGTCATGGAACTGGCAACAAAAGCCGGTAAAGCCCATATCATCAGTGCTTATGTCCCTACTCTAACAATGGAATCTGAGAAGAAAGATCAATTCTATGATGACCTGCAAGACATGATCAAAACTATCCCAAAGACTGACCAACTATTTCTCTTGGGAGACTTCAATGCAAGAATCGGTGCCGATTACCAATCATGGCCAAACTGTCTAGGAAGTTTGGACTAGGTAGGATGAATGAAAATGGCTAGAGATTGCTAGAATTCTGCACAAACAACACCCTGTACATCACAAATACATTCTATAATAGTCAGGACCGGCACAAAATCTCGTGGCGACATCCAAGATCAGGCCACTGGCACTAGATGGCTTTCATCACAGTGAGAGGAAGGGACATCAACACAATCAAGTAAACAAGATCCTACCACAGTGCTGACTGTAACACAGATCATTTGCTGATTATAACTAATGCAAAGGTAGTCACAAAGGAAACGCCCAGATCAGAGAAACCAACGAAACCTAAGATAAACACAAACACCACCAAAGACCCTGAAATGATGGCACAATTTCAAGGATATTTCAGAGATCAGCTGCTGATGACCAGTCACCAAACCACATGTGAAACAACATGAAATCTGCAATCTATGACGCAGCAACAAAAGCTTTTGGAACAGATAGACATTCCAAGGAAGACTGGATTGAGACCCGTGCAACAACGCTGATGCCACTTCTTGAGAAAAAACGCTTGGTTTTTGTGGAAGACAACAAAAACCCAACAGCGACCTCAAAGCAAGGGTTGCATGTTGTCAAATCACAACTTGAGAGAGAGACCAGAAAATGTGTCAACCAATACTGGGAAGATTTGTGTACAGAAATACATGTGCAACGAGCCAGTAACATGGGTAAATGTATGAGAAGACTAGAGTTGCTATAGGACCAACAATGAGCAAAGTCATGCCTCTCAAATTCTCATCAGGTGAGCAAACAGACAAGAAACAGCAAATGAAACGATGGGTTGAGCACAAGTCGGATCTGTACTCGCAGCTGAAATATGTCAATGGAGTCCTTGAAGACGAAATATCACAACTTCCTGAAATGACAGAATTGGATGAGCCACCAGCAGGGGAAGAACTTTACTCCGCATCTAACAAACTTGCAAGTGGGAAGGCTCCAGGAAAAGACAAGATACCGGCAGAAATACTTGAGGAAAACAAAGACGTCCTCCTTCCCCATCTGTACAAACTACTCACAACTTGGTGGCTGGCGATGGAGATCCCACAAGATGTCAAGATCACCACTTTATATAAAAAGAAAGGTGACAAGGGAGACTGCAATAACTACAGGGGCATTTCACTTTTGACCATCGCTGAAAGGCTTTTGCAAAGACCATCCTGAAGCGATTACAAAAATTAGCAGAGAGAGTCCTACTAGAAAGCCAGTGTGGTTTCCAATCTAATTGTTCAACAACAGACATGATATTTTCACTTCGGCAACTACAAGAGAAATGCCGAGAACAACAGCTACTCTTACACATAGCATTTGTTGACCCGACGAAGGCATTCGATACAATCAGCAGACCTGGGCTGTGCAATATGGTGCTGGAGAAAATACGGTGTCGACTTGTGCTGCTCCAACTCCTGGCCTCTTGCTACGATGACAGGAAGGCCACTATTCAGTTTGATGGTTCAACATCAGAGAACTCGGACATCAACACTGGCGTCAAACAGGGATGTGTCGTAGCACCGACCGTATTCAGCATTAATTTTGCTGCGTTGCTGCCGTATGCATTTTGGGAGTCACCTGGTGGTGTTTATCTTCACTGGAGAACAGATGGGTCACTTTTCAATCTTTCATGACTAAGAGCCAAGACTAAGGACCAGACAACCAAAATTAGAGACCTCTTTGTTGATGATGCAACATTGGTTGTCCTTAGTGAATCTACCGTACAGACCATGATGGTCCACCTATCAACAGCATGCAAGGCCTTCAATTTAGTCACTACTATTGTTCTTACACAGGAAGACACCAAGGAGGGACACATCAGCTTGATAACAAGAAACTTGAGACAGTAGACAAGTTCTCCTATCTGGGGTCTACCATCACCTCCACCATGTCCCTTGGTGATGAGATTAACTTCAGAATTGGAAAGGCCGCAACAACTTTGGTAAGCTAACAAAACGAGCTTGGGAAAATAAGAAGCTGAATCAAAAGACAAAGATCAAAATCTACGAGGGATGTGTTCTCTGTATACTGCTGTGGGATCTGAAACATGGACCCTCTAGTAAGCAGGAGAAATGACAACTTTTCATCACAGATGTCTTCATAAGATCCTAGGCATAACTTGGAATGATAAGGTCACCTACATGAAAGTTCTAGAAATGGCAGATCTCCAGAGTATGACAGCAATTCCTTGTCCAAGAAGGCTGAGATGGTTAGGCCATGTGAAGAGAATGGAAGATGGTCGAATCCCAAAACTGCTGCTCTATGGTGAACTGGCACAGGGTAAAAGACAGTGAGGAAGACATCAACACATGGGAAGAAACAGCAGAGAACAGAGTCCTATGGAAGACAGCTGTGAATGAACGAGTGGCCAAACTTGAGAGCACTCGGACAAAAAACCATGTGGAGAAACATTTGTGACAGAAGGAAAACAGCAATAAAGAGCGCTGGGGCATCTTCATGAACTGATTGATTGAAAGCTGAATAGACTGTCTGTATAGACGATAAGAGCCTTATATGAGTTGCGCCCCTTTATCACATATGCTCCCTTCGCATTCAACGACACCTTGGATCCAACGAGAATAACCAGTCAGTCCCAACAACCTCGTTCTATCCGAGTTACACTGCATTCAAAATTTAAAGTCAATTCGTTCAGAAATGAAAACAAACAAAAAAATGTCTTAGGGAAAGCGGAAAACTGAAAAAAAAGATGTAAATTTTGAGAAAATCACAATTAAATTTTCATAACCTTTCTATACAGTCACTAGTCTTACTCTTGGTGATGCCGTTTTGTGTGAGGCATAAAGCAGATGTTTCTGGTCCCAGAAATGTTTGCATTGTGATACAAATTAATGATGCTGTGTGATATCTTTAATGTGAGAGTTGCTTTCTTTTTTTTTTTTTAGAACACTAAAGGGAATTATTTCTTTATAGCAGAAATGCTTACATTCTGATACCAATTAATATGATCAGATACAGTGGAACCTCGGTAGCACGATCATGGCTTAACACGATCTCCCGTCTAACACAACCTTTTCACGAAGTCCGGT
>JBCEWB010000015.1:3330057-3346624 GCA_039654565.1 Peronia peronii | reverse complement strand
TTTTCAACTTTTTTGGTGTATTTGATTAGTTGCCGGTGGACAGTCATCTTAATTTTAAGACATTTTCCGTAAAATGACGATGATGATGATGATGATGATGATAATGTCACTGATAGTTATTCTATCATGCTAATCCTGCTGCCAGTCCATGCTCCTTTACTTGCTATGCTTTAAATATCAATTATAACACAATAAACACTGTACTACCAATGGGATAATCGAAAGTCCTGCACAAGCTTTGCATATAAAACCATGAACTATAAAAATGATGACAATTTTATTACAAATCCATGAAATACTATACTTGTGCTTGATCCTTTATCTCCGTACAGAAACACCGAGATCTGCCAGATGGACAGTTATATTCATTAATGTAGTAAAATCCAAAATATATTATGAATATCAGAATGTCTACTTTCTCAACCTCTTCACTGCTTTGTTGTGCTGACATCCTCCATACATCATGGCATCTACCATACATAATGAAGTCGCCACTGTGTGTAATCCGTTGACATACGTTGTATGTCACTTTATTGCATGGCTTCACTTCAAAATAAATCAGCCATAATTCTGAACACACCAAAATAATGTTCTCCATGCATGACAGAAACAAGTATTTACCAGCAAAAGGTTTAAATGAGACTGTTTGAGGAATTTTTCACTTTCTGTGATGTCTTTAGACAGATAATTCTATGAATCAAAAGAGTATATAAATGACCCAAAGGGTGAGCAGCAAAGGCTGTGCTTATGAGCCACATATATTTCACATGATCTGCATCTCAAAATACTAAATTCAAGTATCTTGTTTAAAATTGTGTAAAACAATGACTAAATTGATTACATATTTTACAAACTAATGATTACTTGGCCATTGACAAGAACACTTTGTCAAGGCATTCTCAACACTACTATAAATTAATTCTTGAATTGTTGGATGTCACACCAGTAAAATATGTCTGAGGGAGAAATTCCAATATTTGTTTAATGTTGCAGCTTAACAAAAAGCTTTGTATAAATTGTTTTGGCTTAAGTGAAATATAATGTTGGAAGATTGTGTCCATGTTTCTTTCTCAACTTATCATAAGCACAATGTTTTCAGACTGTTTGAAACAATACCTTATTTGCCATATATATCATATTTCAAACTGTGTTTAATTTAATCATGCATATCTGAGTATAAAAGTATGTTGGGAATTTCATGCAAAATGATGTTTCAAAAGAGAACTCCTCCCACCTGAGTTGGAGCATGGATATTTTCTTCTCCTGGATTGACTGCCGGATCAGAGCTTGGTACTGTTTCTGAGCATCCAGCAGTTCCTGCAGCAATCTGAAATAGCAATCATACTGTGCAGTGATCTTTTTCATGCATAACTACATACTAGCCATATCCAAGTCTTGCATAGCACTGACATGAGTATGTTAAGAATATTTACTGTCAACTATGTACAGTGGTTGTATAGAGAGAGCTGTCAAAGTAAAGCTCCTTTGCATTCGAACCACATGCAAGAGAGACGATCTTTAACATGACAATCATTAGAAGAACCAGATAAAAGATGGCATGTCAGGCATTTTGCAAATCTCAAAATAAGTACCCACCTTGATGAGACAGAAAAATCTTCATATCAGTTTGACAGATAGATAGTAGCTCACAGGATGTCTCTTTTACATATCTATTTAATTTCATATACATCTGACATGTAATGGAAAAGGGAAATGGGCACCAGTGTGATATTTTTCCAAGAAAGATACATATTTTTGCAGCATCTCAAAGGCAAACAGATCACTCGAAATGGGCCCAACTTTGTTAATATGTAAAATTTATTGGATCTGATGACAGATATGCATCATGATGAACTTTTGAAGATTTGTTCATAGCATGGTTTGGCTTCTTGTTTTACCTGCACCTGCAACATTTCAGTATTGTGATCACTATTCTCAGGTAAATATTTTGAAAATATGTGGTTCTCCACAGGGATGGTTCTAGACTAGCTCTTCACTGCCAAAAGAACTTTAAAATTATTTCAGCAAACTTTGTCTCTAGTTTCTTAAGTTAGACACAACCGACCTTAAAGTTTGATGAAGTATCAAGCCTGACCTAACCCAGCCACTGGATCTTGACTCCTCTGTTGTTCAACAAAAGCATGCACAGCCACATCACGGCATTTTTCTGTGTTCATGAGGCATTCTGGGATGCAGCAGTTCACCATGATTTTGTAAACCGTTACTATATCATAAAAAAAGTACATAAATCTGGGATCATGATCATATACATGAAGGGTGGAATGCTTACCTGACATTCTCCTCCTGCATCTGAGTCACCTCGACCTCCATCTCATGACTGGCCTGTTTGCGATATGCTTGCGCCTTCACGGAATTGGCAGATGAGACGCCCGAAGTTACAACTTCATCGTCTCCTCTGGTATGCCCTGCCAGATTGGCACCAAGCTCTGTCAAAAAAAAACAAACAAAAAAACATTGTGAATAATTACTGGCTTAGCCACAACGATGAATCAATCTTAACATTGCCAAAAATTGAGAAAAAAAAGGGAAAGAAAAGAGTGAGAAGTCACATCCTGGCTCTCAAAGTAAGAATCATTGTGTCCAGCCTTCTACACAAAAACTCAAAGAGAAAAAAAACAACAACACTGGAATGCTTCACTGTGTCAAATCTTGTCTGAACACGAGCGCAGGGCCAATTTCCAACTCTCCCTCTCAGCTAAGCTTGTGCCAAGCACAATACAAAAGATAAAGCAGTGATGGGTCTGCAAAATACAAGTCCAATAACCTCCAGCTAGGCAAACTTGCGTCTTAAGGGGAGGGGTGGCACCTGAAAAGTCGGAAAATCAATAAAAAAAATCTAATCCGGGTTTTTCTGTTATTCAAACATTTTGTCCATTTTTCTTCACAAATCTAGCTGTAGTTACAACTGAAAACAGTATCTATGGTCAAAACTGACCATCAGAAGACAGCAGGGGGTCAAAATCAATCATAAACATGTACTGAATTTCGCAAAAATACGCTACAAAAATCGGACTGCAGTACCCATTACAAGCATCTCATGTGGGTAAATTTAGCACTGTGATCTTTCTCTTCCATTCTCCTACATGTCTGGCCTAGATTCCCAGTCCCAGATCACTCTACATTGAGACCACAGCCTGGAAAAGACCACGTGTATACACAATAGTCTGACCCTGTTTCACGCGGAACATGCGCCCGCATGTGATCAGCTCAACCTTTATCCTTTCGAGCATGTTATTCATTGGCTGGATAAAAATACCGCAGCGCACTCATCACCAGCTAGGATTCTGGCTGGCTGGGAGAAGGTCAGGAGTTGCAATACTTGCACTCTGAGTCTGTTTACTTTGGCAAGGGAGCATTTACTCCCTTGTAGTAGCTTGTAATTTGTATAAGTTTTGTTTTGAAGCGCTTTTTCCATTTATTTGGACTCTGAGAGAAATTGTAAAAGGCTAAACAATGCCTAAGAAATCTCAAAGGATCATTCTAGGATCAATGGAGCATGAAAGTTTGGTTTTGCTTCAGCTTTCACTTACGAAAACTTTGAATGCGATTTTCTCAATATGCTCCCTTTTATCACTAAAAACCTAACTACACATTTATTTTCTAACATTTTTGCTTGAAATTTTGCATGCAGCTTGCCGTAACAATAACAAACAAAGGTATGCATGGAAATTAGGATGTGTTCCATAGATTCGAAGTTATACTGGATGAAGTGCAAAAAAAATCTGAAAATTATCACTTTCTGATTCAGGCAACATTGAAAAGTCCGTAAAAAAAAAAAAAAAAATTTTCTCAAATGGCAAATCTAATGCATTCTTCAGTAGACCTTGTTTCAAACAATTTGTGTACATATTTTCAAAGGGATCCATTAAATTTTGATGAAAAAGAAACATTTTAAACCTTCACTATTCATCTATATTGAAAATCCAAGATGGCGTTACCATGGCGATCAATGCTTTGAAATTGTCTTCAATTTTTTTTCCTCTAATTTGGCCATGTCTGACATAGGCAAAATGCTCCAACTCAATATTTCCCATGTGTTGTGAAAATGACCTTCAGGTGCCACCCCACCTCTTAAACTCTACATGTAATTCTAAATTGTTTTCTAATTAACCCCATTCATTTCATAAATAACACATGAGTCCTTTGTTCCCTAAGTCTCTGACTTTTCATTTCTCATCCCTTTCAAATCTGAATGTAAAAAATACAGAAAAGTCCACCTCAGAGATGAAAATTTCACACCCCTAGCTTCCTACAAGCACAGCCATCCTGGAAACTTACAACTGCCCTCAAAGCAGCTGTCCTGAAAACTTATTCTTTGCTTGGATATAAAGCATGATGTGGAAGTTGAGCTCTATGTCACTGCTCCTTTTTTCTATTCTGGAAAAAGTACTTATATATGCCTTTATGACAGTGTAACACAATATCTAAATTTTAAGGTGATGCTATTCACACCAATATATCAATCTCTGAGTAAAAAACTAAAGTACCTCTACTTAATGATCAGTCAAAATCTTACCAGGTGAGAGTATGGTGATGGCCACTTGTACGGCGCCTCTTAGCAGGTTATCTAAGGCAAACATCCAGTGAGGTTTAATGCTGTGTTCTCTTAGGTTCATGCTGACCTGCAAATTTCACCAAATGCTTGTCATAAATGTTGATACACATGCACGCACACACAAAACAAAACAAAATACCAACAACAAAAAAAAAAAGAATTTTTTTCTTCCTTGTAAATTTGAGAAATAGATGGCCTACAATATTCATATTTTGTGTTGTTTTTGTTTACTATGATTTAAATCAGTTATAGATATAAACTGTGTTTAGTATATGTTTAGAGGCTGAAAACTGACTCTCCTCGACAGTTTAGGGTTTTGCCATGAATGATAGGGGGTGGTAACTCTTTTGCCTCTTACCAGATAATGGAGAACCTGTAGCTTAAAAACTGTATATGCTCTTTAAAATGATACCCTACACAACCCCTCTGAGCGATTTTGAATTTGATCTTTTTTGCCCTGAAAAAGTAAATGGCCAAATCTACTCATGAGATCCATATGAGATCCTTTCACATTTCAGCAAATCTTAGTACTTCTCAACTGCACACCAAAAACAGCTCAAAGTTGACATGTCCAAAATTACTTACTGCATCCTGAAAGACATATAAGGCGAGCTGGATTTCCATGAGGGCGGCTGCATCAAACTGGACATATTCTCGTAAATTATCTATCATACAGGAAAGAAAACAAATAAGCTTAATGAAAATGCCCAATAATAATTTTACAACCTACACTATCCAAGTTTTTCAAAATAAGACTCTTTCTGAATTATCACTTCCAAATTAAATCGATGGCTGAACCAAAAACAACTGCCAAGAAAGAATACACAAAAGTTTCATAATTTTAAGGTCAAGGTTCATGTCTATAGCATAAGTCCTTTATCAATATTGTCTAAAAGTATTATACCTCAAATCTTTCTCTAAATCAAGGGCATTATTCTGCTCAATGGGAAAGGTGTCTCCCCAGCTTTAGCAGTAAATTTCTTACCTGTCTTGGGCCATGTGGGTTAAGATGATCAGAGCATGTAATTATAATATAGATGGCTCAATTCATTTTATATTAATTTTTAACCTCACACATGATCATCAAATGACTTAGGTTGTATTGAATGATCTGACCTTCTCAGTGAATTGGCAGGGAAAACTGACTTTCTTATGCAGTAACTGGTGTTAAAGAAGGCAGGACTTGGGCCCAAATAATGGACAGTTCCATGATTATTTATTTCTGATTATACATTATCTACAATTTCACATCAAACAATTTTTTTTTTTTCACTAATCATGACTTGACATGACTTTGGTGACTACCAATTTGTTTTTCAGATTGCCAGTAAATACAGGTATAAATGAGCTACGCTGTGGTACCTATTGCTTCTTTGATGGGCTGAGTGGACTGGTCAAGAATATAACCCTTGATGCCAATGAGAAGGCATAGCAAATGATCCTGTGAATATAGGAACAAATATTGGGGAGAGGAGGTGGGGGAGCAGTGATTGTGAATTTCATGACAATCATTCAGTGTCGTGGAACAGAAAATAGGCACAACGGTCACAATCGCCGAGCAAAAAAATTCAGAAGCATATGAAAAAGTGAATGCTCCTAGTTGTTAAAAAGAAAACAAAAAATCACTTTCAGTATGACACAGACTGAAGAAAAAAATAAGTCAGAGGGAGGGAATGGGGATAAAATTGGCCTCATAATAGTTTATTTGTCTCACTAAACAAGGCTACAGAATCTGCTGTCAGTCTACAACTGACATACTACTTTATGTAAAAAATCTGTCATGCTGTATAAGAACTTACTGAAGTGAGTTTGGGACTGGAAATGGTGGCATCCCTGTGCAGCATATCCAACCAGTTTCTGCAGATCTAAAATATAAGAAAAAATAATTTAAAAAAAAAGCATAACAATGAAATACAGGCATCAAACTTCTGGCCTCTCTCAAAGACAACTTTCTCCTGGGTACCACAATTAAAAAAAAAAAAAAAATAGATAAACAGGAAAAAAGCTGCAGAGAGATCACATTGAAAAAAAGCACCAAAATGAGATGCATTGAAAAGGGATTTACACACACATCAATCCAATCAATCCCACTTTTCTCAGCAGAAATCACCTATTTTTGTACTTTTAACATACATATATATATATATATATATATATACCGTGTACATATATAAATGCCATCTGATATGCGAGTCTTATCTTGAATTTGCTATAAAAATTATGGCAAAACATTGTATTTATTTTCAAGAGTAACTTGACAGCTTATGTTCTGACCTGATTAAAGACAGAAATGATTTTCAGGAAATATGCATGCCATTAGAAACGACAACAAAATTTTTCTTCCTGACTGTGCGGGTGACACTAAGATCTATATAAACCACTTTACCTGCACCGAATCCAACGACTGAACATAATGAAAAAAAATCTCAAATCTTCTGAATATTTCATTTTTGTAATGCCTTTCTCAATTTTATTGTATGGCTTTCTCAGCTTCTTTGTGTGCAACTTATATTAAGGTAATTCTTCGAAGATGATATTCAACAAATATCTGCAAGCAGTAAAAGAGAGAGGATATACATGAAAGTTCTAATCATGTGAGCAAATAACAACCTTACAGATAATGACTAGGGGGTTAGAACAAATATCACAACTTCATTAATCAATCATTTGTCCAACTCAGTTCAAAATCTGAAAATTTCCATGAAGTTCAATGACATGAGCTTAATACATCATACATGATATTGGGAGTTAGAGCAAACAGCTTCCATTAGGCTGTGAAACAAATATCTCTACAATTCTTCCCAACAATAGCAAAATTTGTGACTCTGGAGAAACCTTATTGAGATTGAATTATATACCAAAACAATTCTCCACAGGGTATTTAAATTATTGGCATGTGAAGCTAATCTTTCATGTTTCTGTAGTACAAACTGAGGTGAACAGTTTTGTTTTGGGCTATAGTCAAATAAAACAGGATACAAGATACATATCATCATATTGCTGCTATCTTATTTGTTGTAGCTCTGAGAAAAAACAAAACAAAACTGGCCTATATATTTGAATGATTTGAACAACATTAATGTGTGTGCTTTTTTTTCATAATAACTTGACAATTTTAATCATTCTGTCCATAAATATGCTCATATGATTTGCGTGATCCATTAATTCAATTTTGGCAATTCAATTACCTTTACAATGTGATGATATCTGGTGTAAACCCTATTCAACACAATGGTGAGATGAGGATAGTGGTAGAAAAAACATCAAACCTTATCAGAATCCTGTTCTAGAATATGCACTAACGTCTGCCGTCTCTCTGAATCTTTCCGCAGCAAGTAGAAGCCTCCTTCTTTGGAAAAGCTTGACTCATGGGACTCGATATCAGGTGACAACAGATACGTCTGGACTGGGCTGGTGTCTGTCGACATATTGGACTCGGAACTGCGGACAACATGACATTGCATGAGAATTTATATCATACAACAGAAAAAGACCAGATCCAACAAATATGATGAACAACAAAAATGCGTGATATAGCCAAAGAAGATAAATATGAACAGCTAACATATACTAAACAAAAGACAAAATGAAACAAATATACACAATAAATACTTGGAAGAACTGAAGTATCTCATAAAGAAATCAATTTTAGTACTAAGCTTGTGCTGTCAGAAACTGAGAACAAAAGGGATGCAGTTATGTAATTTCCATATGATAGCACAATTAATTTGCATGTTCATTTTGGCTCAAAAAGGCACATCAATTTACAGATCACATTACATATAAACAATTTTCTATATTTCCAACGACTAGGTAATTCCAAACTATCCACTCGGTGGTAAATACTGGCACAAGAAATAGTGAGAGCTACATTTCTAAATTTGTTTACTGATTATAAATCAATAGATTACAAAAATATTTGCTATTGGAAAAATTATAAAAAAGAAAAGCAAAGAGAAGCAAGGGCCAGCATTTGCTCTAACACCTTGTGTTTTACTGAAAGTTGCAACATAAATTGTGCACAAAGTATGAAAAATGAAGGTGAAAACTACTCTAGCACTAAGGAAAATCACTATATTCTCTCTCTATATATATAGGGATAAAAGTAAGGGAAGAAAAGATAGGCATGCATTGACGCTTAAGGTGATTTACGATCTAAAATTTAAATGGACATATTATGACATAAAACAATTGTCCAAGGATTTAATAGTCGTAACTGATTGAGGCAGCAAGATGAAGAAAAATGAAAGCTGAAACAAAGAGGAAAATGTGGTATGGCCTTAAAGCAAGCAGTGATGATTTGGTCTCAGTTTCTGAAGGTTCTGAGCTGAATCCACCAAAAAAGTTTCCCATTCAAGGCAATTAATGTTTTCACTGTGAACTACCACCATTGATAACTCCCTGTTATCTCCTGATCATCAAGCCATCTCAAGTTCTATGCATAAAAAAAAAATTATTACAAAAATAATAAAAATTTTAAATTAAATTTAAAAAAAAAATGGCTGAAAAAAATCAAAGCAAATGTGGATTTTTTTTCAGCATGGCAGAGTGAGCATAAAGAAAGCAAAAAACAAACAAAAAAAAACAAACAAAAAAAACCCCAAGCACTTTTGTTCAACATTTCCATTGATTTATCTTTGACGTATAGAGCTATCAAGCACTATTTGAAACTCTTCACTGCTCATGCTGCTATGTCTTATATGAATATTATGGGGGGAAAAGATCTAACATCTGAGAACTTAAGGGTTGTGATGGATAAAAGTCAGAAGTTAGAACATTTTTAAGCAAAGATAAGACCCCCATCTTCCCTGAAGGCAACATAGCATCCCCTGCCTTGACATACATTAGATAATGAGGCACTGGACATTGCTGATGACCAGACACATAGATCTTTTGCTGTCTTCAAACTGTAAAAATGGATTAGTAAACTAAATTAGGATAGGGCACTATGTTAATATATTTGATTACGCCTGCATGCATGGGTAGGACGCGTAAAATCGCCTTTGTTATAATCATGTTATTGTCACAAACACTTAACGTATTACTAGATCTAAGTCACAGGAGAGAGAGAAAAAAAGAACCCTCAAAGACCCCTTTCCCCAAATTCATCTACAAGTACAAAAAAGAGTACTGTAGAAAGTTCTATGACGTTGATAAAAAATGTTAAAAGTGAGTATTTGGTGCTTTTATTAATCATCACGTAATTGTTGAAATATCCTCTGGAAAACTCTGGGATATTTTTTATTGCTTTGCCCTGATAACTGCGATATTACATGACAAACCATATAGATGCCATGTCCTAAAGAAACATGATTTAAATATACAGTTTATATGTGCGTAATGATAATAGTTTTTTAATTTCCTTATATTTCAGAAATCCAGTATCATCTAAATATCTTGAATTTTCCATTCTGTTTTACAACTGTGGGAAAATGCATAAATTAAGATCCACATACGGTTCTACAGCAAACTGTCTTTTGTTCACATAATTATAAACACAAGTTGGTTTGCAAATTAGTCTTTATTGGGAAGTTTTATCTAGTTGGGGAGAAGACAAGAGTTTTAGAGGTGTAGAAAGATAGGCAAATAGGTTGGAGGATAGGCAGGGAGGGGGGGGGGGGAGAGGGAGGGGGAGGAGATGATGATGTTCTGATAATTGTTCAAAGAAAAATTATTTATTCACTCCCCCTCCTTCATAACTTTGGTTTCCCATGCAAACCAAAGTGAGGCATGTGTGGGAAGGGGTTGCTGTGCTCTTCTGTATGATGGAAACCAAATGAAATGTGATTCACACATGTTGGCCCATACAACTGAGTGATAGCTGTATATTCAAGGGGAGCATGCAATAACAAAGAGTTCACAATGCATTCCTTGCCATGGGCTAAAAAAAAGTTGTGTGCACATATATCCCAAAAGATATGACTATATTCATGTCTTTCTGCTCAACCCTCTACAGCCCAGTGTAACATAGACAATATAGATAAAGATAAACTTTAAAAAAATCTGAAAGGTAAGGAAATCATAGAAATTTTACATGAGGACATCACAACAAACTCTCAGTAATACAGTGTCTAGAATATTTATAGTTGTTTTCAATGGGGGCTGTTGAAATCCCATATTAATTTGAAGCAACTGTACTATAAAAAACTATGGCAGGCTCTAAAGGGTTAAAAGTCCTTAATATTTTCAGTTTTTATGGAAAGATCTCCCTAATTAGAAGTGTTTCTATATGTGATTCAAAAGCAGTTTCTGCATATGCTGAAAAAAATTGAAAACGACAGGAGTTACTAACAGGACTTCACACAACCTCCACTCTTATCTTGGAAGAGACTGTACTAGGAATGTCCCATAAGAAAAGTGAATCTGAGCATATTGACCATGATTGTAGATCATATGTTGCATGAAAATCTGAATGATATAAATCATTGTCTTGTTTTGTTAAAAAAACACGTTTTCCAGAGAAACTTCAAGGATTTATCTTATCCCGTTCAAAGTATTTTTGGCAACCTTCCTGTTAGCTTGTCCTGGGGTTTGATTATTGTTAAGCAACACAATTACTGACAATTAAGAAAAATAGTTTTCTTATAGAACAAACTTTTTTCCAACAGGTCAGTTAAGTTAAAGAATTACATGGCTTGTACAGACAATGCTGAACACAACTGCTGCCTCGCCAAATGTTTTATTTATATTCCTGGAATGTTTCCTCACAAACTCATATGTGACACACGTCTTACCAAATGTGTAACATGATGGCTTATTCTCTAAACCTTAAACCAAAGTAAGAATGATTCTGAGAAATAAACAGGAAGCCCACACTTAATCAAGCAAACAACAGAGTGTTTCTAAGATCCTCTAAATTACCGGATGTTCTGAGTGATTTAAGATTTCACAATATCTTTGCTGTTTTCATAATTGGACTATAAAACTGTCATAGTTTTTTACTGGCAAGTTGGAATCTCAAAAAGGCTGTTACATGTGATGCTACATTAAATGCTGTATCAAAGTACAAATCGGCAAATCCTATTGTTTCTAGAACAATTCATTTTGAAGGAAACCTATGTACATTTCTGATGAGGAAACTACCCAGTAAGGTCTTACTTTAAGCTCTATGTATCAGCCCAGATCATCAAATTCTATCTTTTCCTTTAATTAAGTACTATTCATTTGGCAGAGGATCATACTCCTGCTTCCACATTTAAGAAATGAACAAAATTTGGTACAAAATGACTTTCATAATCCTCTTTCCTGATCTCAATCAGCAGCACCATCAATTGCAACTATTTATATCATCACCCATAAATAAATTTAGAAAAAAAATAATGTGAAACTAGCGCTATACAAAAAGCTGCAAGATCGATATGCAGGTGAAAGAAATTAGTCCTGATTTAGAGAAAATAATTTGACATATATAGGTTATTGAAAAAAGATTTGAAAATAAAACAAAAACTATGGATGAGCAGAGGATGACATAATCAGCCTATAACCATTTATGCGGTGAGAATAACTGAGTTTGCAGGAACAATAAAAGCTGGGGTGAGAGGCAAATGATTAGAAAGGGAATTGTTTAAATGGGTGGGAGGAGGAGAGTCAGGAAAAAAGGATAAGTTATTTTCATAGACAATGCCAGCTTAAGAAAAATGAACATTGTGAGAAGAGAAAAATGTATACATATAAAAAGGTGTAGATATAGCTTTTCAAATTATTACCAAAATTACCAAAAATGAATTAAAAAAAAAAAAAAGGAAAATATAAATTAGTGGTGTGAATTATCTATAGCAGAGAAGTAGATATGGATACCTTGGAGTCTGACTTTGTGGTTGAGGAGAAGTCAGATAAAATCTGAAAATTAGTATGAAACAGAATCAACAACAGTGAGTCACACAGTACATGAAGTATACCATGGGTGTGCAAGCAATTCCAATGAAACAAAACTGATGGTATGAAATGAATGGACAAACAGACAGAAAAAACCAAAAACTGAAATGCAAACACACATTAAACAGAATAATTATTTACTGAGTGTTCTTTCTCTCACAAGTCAAATTATATACCTTTACCAGATGAAAGAGTCCTAGAATTTTCAAGCAAGAGAGGGCAAAAAAACACTTTGTCTCAAACGTTTGAAATGCATGAAAAGAGTTCTAGAATCTTCACTTGATAGAGAACAAAAAAATTATCTTCCTGTGATATTCATACATGAAATGAGTTCTAGAACCTTTACTGGAAAGTGCCAAAATTACTTTGTTTGGTTCAACACTAAAAAAAAATAAAAAAAAATTAGCTTCACTGGAAAGAGGACAAAGATCACTTTTTTTCCTGATTTACTTGAAATGCGCAATAATGGTAAATCTCAGCAACTTTGCTTATATCTTAATCTGTTAGTATGTAATTACAAATAATGATGCTCACTGAAAGACTCTTTCATCTGGCAGTGGGGAGTTAATTTGGCTGGCAAGCAAAATCATTCCATGATAATATTAATCCTATATCTTGGATGGTCCAATCAGCTAGATGTGCTATAAAGGAATGGTACTATGGGAAATGGTTAAATATATATATGTCATGACAATTACACTGATCAATGTGTGAATAAATCAAAGGTAGAAATGACGACAAATTATCATGAAACTAACATGTACTATATTCACTTTGATAAAATGTGGAAAATGACCAAAAAAAAAAAATTATATAACCATAAATGAATACATTCATATTATGCTGTCATGGAAAAAGCACATGTTGATGAACAGTCCACAATTTCTGGGAGTATCACAAAAAGCTTTCTCATTTAAAAACATTTAAAGAACAACGAATGCATTTTTCCAATGCTATTCTGCTCTGCTTGCCATGTAAAACATTCACATACAACCAAAGTCCTAAGTTTAGGTTTCCAGATACATTAAGAACACTACGAAAAGAATAAATGACGGCATTTCAACTTAATCATTAATTTTTTAACATCTGTGTTTTTTGTTGTTGTTTTTTTTTGTAGATTTGAATGAGGAATATTTGGGATTTGACACAATGAGAAAAAAAAAATCTCCAAAGAAAAAAACAAAACAAAACTGTAGCTGATCAAAGACAACAGAAAGAAGAGATGATAGAGATATAACTATAAGGATTTTGAAAGAACAGACCATAATTTAAAAAAAGATTAAAAAAAAAAAAGAAAATGCAAGGTGTCCATTGCATGAAAATCATATTATGGTTGCATAAAGCTATTATATTCACTTCCAGCATACAGACCCCCCCCCCCTCCATTTTTTTCCCCGCAGAATGAATCACTGCATCACAACTCCACCAAATATGAAAAACAAATAAAATAAATTTAAGTTTCAAAATACAAATTTAACAATGAGCTTGAAAAATAAATAATTCTCTTGCAAATATCTTACAATTTTTGGAGAAGGACCTACACCAAATGACCTGTGACTATTGCACTTATGTGAGGAATAAAGATACATTCTAAAATATATATAAAGTCCCCCCCATCCCCTCCAAAAAAAAAACATTGTTCATTTCTCAACAGATACCACAGTTGAAATAGAAGTTTCTCTCTGACAACTCAAGCAAACAACCAACAACATCAAAAAACAATGAACAGCAAAGCATCAGATATATCTTTCAACTGTTCCTCACCATGTGTGAAATGAGATTTAAAGAACACTTAACATTAAAAAAGTGCTACTTTTGAAAAACAGATTCACAAGCGAGGACAAGCAAGGAGTAGCAATATCAGAACAGTCTTTCACTGCCTCCATTGATATTGGTATGTTGCACAAGGGGCGCAAAAAACAGGGTGAGCAAAATGTATCAAGGGATGCAATCACACTATGTGATATGACATTTTACTACTCCCAGCTCCCCCCCCCCCCCCTTCTTTCCCTTACAACCCTCCCTTCTCTCCATACAACTCATCACCCCTTACCCCCACACTCTCAGTAAAAAAAAAAATAAATAAATAAAAATGCACACACACAGCAAGGTCACGGTCCTCAATCGCTGATTAAGAGCAAGTACAATACCAGGATGTAACATAAATTTGTACTGTACCTCCACCCCAAAATGATTGTCAATCACAACAAAACACACAATAAAATGAGTCATGGAATGTCCTTTAATATCTGATCAACAATGAGGAAACGCTCGCTTGAACCTACATCAATCCAATTTTGAAACAGTTCATTTGTCAGTCAAATGAGTTCCATGACTAAATCAAACCACATCTTTTCAGTTTCATTTCGATATCATGAGTCAAGACATAAGGCATGTTCAAAGGACTTGAGCATACCAAGAGAAGGATAGATGGGGAAGCAGTAAATGTGGGCCGATCACATAACATATAAAAACAGAGACCACAGCAACAGCATCAACTGTATTTGAGCTGTTTGAATGGATGTGTTAGAGAGTAAAGTTGTCTGTTAGGAAGAAACTGGCATAAAGCTGAGATCTTGTGTTCAAGAGATTTTGGCACATCAGGAGAAGGATGGAAGACAAAGCAGCAAACTGTCGCCCCAGAATTAAATTGTCCTACCTACAACAGTTTCATGTTGTAGATAGTACAATTTAGTCCTGGGGCGACAAAATGTCAGCCTATCATACAGCAAATAACAATATAAGCTGCAGCAGTAACAACAACAACAGCAGCAATGATTGCAATAGAGCTGCCTGAATGAATCCATGTGTTAATGTCTGTGACAGTGAGACAGGCATGCTGAGATCCTTAAGGCAAGTCAGTGAACTTGGAAAGCCAGAGTTTAAATGTATGGAGCTTAGAAAAAAAAGAGGCGAGAAAAGAGATGAAAATGAAGAAGAGGGAGAGAGGATTCCAAAAAGAAAGGCAGGAAAAGAAGGAATAACAAGGGAGAAAGAAAATGTAGAAGGGGGAGGTGAGAGAAAAGAGGACAGAGGAGAGGGAGTGGGGGAAGGAAGAGATAACATGGTTCACTTGTACAAAGAGATTCACTTTACTATGCCAAGAAGAATAATAGAAGATGAACCGGCAGTTGTCGGCGTATCATATAACAACAGCAATATAACCTACAGCAGCAGCAACAGAATCGATGCATTTGTTGTGTGACAGCGGGAAAACAAAACAATCTGCTGAAAGAGGGGAGGGTGGGGCGGGGGTGAGCGAGAAAAAAACTGGCAAGAGAAAATGACAGCGAATGACACAAAGAGAGTGTAAGAGACTAACTGGAGCGGGAGGGGAGAGAGACAAAGATAAAAAGAGACTTAGCAAGACAATAAGGAAAGGGAGAGAAAGAAGGGGGTGGGGGAAGAAAGAGAGAGAGAGTGAGAAAGAGAGAGAGAGAGAGAAAGAGAGAAGCGGGACAGGAGCAAAGCTTATGACACAAAGAAAATGACGTGATTCGTTCTGTTCTATTGCTCTGATTTTATAACAGCTCTGTGGTCGGCCTGGGTTCGGTTAACAGTTTCAGATTCAATCTTCTTTTGGTGAATGCGCATGAAAAATCGGCATGAAAAAACACAATTTGACATTATACCAGACAATTTCTTCAGGCGTCCTTCCACAATCCTTGTTATGACATGACCCGATCTGTCAAAAGATTCCTTCGTCACATTTTTCATGGACTTTCCGTCCCAAACAATATACAGTGTAAACGCATGGTCCTAATACTACATTACCTTAAACCATTAATAACTAATGTCATTCTATGACCACTAATATTGATAACTTCGCCAACCTTGACACTTCGCCAATTTCTACGGCATTTAATTAATTAATTAATTAATATATTTCTTTCTTTCTTTCTTTCTTTCATTATTTATTTGTCTTGCGCCCAGGGCAAATGAGTCGGAAGTCGCGCAGAGTGATTTCGAGTTACGGCCGTTTTTAACTATTTTCCGACTGAGTAAAAAAAAAAAAATTTCCACAAAAGGAAAATTCAACCTTTTCTAACCTGAAAAAAAAAAAGTTGGTATCTGAGTCGGAAAACAGTGAAAAACGGCTGTAACTCGCGATCGCCC
>JBCEWB010000015.1:3318678-3329957 GCA_039654565.1 Peronia peronii | reverse complement strand
CTCAGCATAGTGGCCCAGTCCTCTTTCTTCCATTTACTTGACACAGCGAACCTCTCGAATCTAAGCAACCAACTGTCCATCTCGTCTTTCCCGTCTACAAAAGTTGGTAAATTGGACATCTTGGACTTGGCTTGATCGCTGGTAGATTGGTGGGTACTTCTGACCGCCTGTCCTCTCTCCTGTTCAGCGATCTGGGCCTGAATGCGCATTTTCTCGAGCTCAGACTGTCTCTCTTCTCTAGCTAGCTGCGCCTGTCTTTCAGCCTCTTCTCTTGCTAGCTGTTTTTGAGCCTCTTCTCTCCCTAGCTGTCTTTCAGCTTCTTCTTTTGCCAACTGTGCTTGTCTTTCAGCTTCCTCTTTTACTAGCTGTGCTTGTCTTTCCCACATGCGTTTCGTCTCTTCCTTGATGTAGTTTAGCCTTTCCTCACCTCGTAACTGCAGAACGTCAGCCAGGCGGGCTATTTCATCGATAGACGACATGATGTACGATCTTCCGATGGTTTATTAGTGCTCACTTACTTGTGTTGGTCTCCTCCGATCCTTGTAAATGCCTGATCCCGGACGAGCCCCCAGGATGTTACGAGCTTTCTTTCTGGATGTTGAATGGATGTTAGTCGTGACGTTGTAAATGGTGATCAGGCGGTGAATGCGGACAAGACACGTGCACAAAATGGAGAAATAAAACAGAAGTCCTCATGTCGAAATGATGCAGAATTTATTGCAGTGCTTGGTAACAATACAAACTTCAGGGCAGCTGTCTAATTCTGACACACACAGCTCTCACTGCATTCTACTTTGTGCTCTCGCTGTCTTCCTCTCCGGCTGAACCTTATATAGGCATCAGTTAATCTCAAGCTCTCTCTAGGCTTCCAGTCTCTGTCTCGAATCATGTCGAAAGAAATAGTAACGTGATGTAGTGCGCACACACATGACGTAATACACACACGAGAATTGATTACATAATATCTCGTAGAAAATGCTTAGAGAGTATCTCAGCTATGCTACGCTCACAGCACACATTGCTTGGGCCTAGTGTATATACAATGGCGACCCGCTAAACATCGCTCACAGAACACACTCGCGTGTACCCAACATGTATAATCATAATTCGTTACAATAGGAGATGAGAAACCTGTGCTAGTTGACTTAGTTCTCGTGTCTGTGTGACATCAAACTTGCCGCACATCGTAAGATCCCATAGACAGTCGGTCAGCTTTCGTCCTTTGAAGTCGGGAACCTACTAACGGGCAGACACTGAGTCAGTTACATAGGCTTACATAGGCTAAGACTGTATAAAAGCCCCACTCCCCCTCACAAAAATTCTAGAGATGGGGCTGGGTATATGGTAGATCTAATACAGTGGTCTCTGCCTAAGAACCCAGTCAACGGGAAACAAGGAAAACGGGCTCTTAGACGGGTGGGTTCTTAGGCAGATTGAAAAGTTACGCAACCTGACTACAGATTGTCTTCACTACTATGATTAGTTAATGGCTATCGTTTATTAAAGATTTATCTATGCAAATATGACAGCCTTCTTCCCTGTGTGTGTGTGTGTGTTATAATTAGATCTAGCAATTTCTGATCTTTCTTACAGTATGATTACATCAATACTGCCCAGATTTTAAACGTCAAGTGAGTTTTCACACAACATTATCACTGTTGAAAACATGATACTGCTATGCTGCCCTACGGATAATCGCAAATGTTCACAAACTGACCGAAGTAGCAAAACAACTGTCCAGTCAGGAGGCTGAACTTACTCCTCCTTATCTACAGAGCCAATCACACGTGCTGTCCCACATGTTGTCAAACAAAGAAATGCCTACAGATTAGTCCACAATGTGGCCTGATTACGCAGTCATACATCAACCATCACTTCCACTCCTTTGCCTATCCCTTCCCTCCACCCATGCCCCCATTTTAGTGCACATCTAGCACTGCAGTTCTCTCAAGTGGACATTATGATGTGAAATTACACCACAAGTACTCGCTTGTCTTGGCCTGACCCTGGGCTCTTAGGCGGATTTTTTATTTGGAAGCAGGTTCTTGGAGGGGTAAATTATAGAGAAAAAATTCTGTTTCGCAGCAGAGGCAGGTTCTTAGGCGGACCGGGCCCTTAGGTGGACGGTTCTTAGACAGAGACCACTGTACCACAAGCCCAGTCAATGCTCACGACACTGGACAGACTGATCTAAGAGAGACACTTGAAGTGACACTGACCAGCACTGGCCACTTGACGAAATGAGGTCACTGGCTGTAACATTACACAAACACCCACTGCTCTGGCTTAGAATGCATAATCTCGGCAAGAGTACGGCAAAACTCCATTTGATTGTGATAGCGAACGTAACGGCCTGATCAAAAACGTAGATCTAGGCTACGTTCCGGATGTGACACTAACGACTAAGAAAGAAATGTTCGTAGTTTTGCTAATTCGGTGTTCTTCTTTGTTATTATTATTATTTAATTTATGATAAGCCCGGGATTTTAAGCACTTTTCCGGGTGCCCCAGACTGCGATTGAAATCCTAGAAAAGCCCGGTTTTTCCAGGAGGGTTGGCAACCTTGTGTACAAGGTATCATCTTTTTCAAAAAATGAATAATAAATAAGAGCCAATCACTTACAAGTTATCTTCATCCATGTCTTCCAACATGGTTTTGAGTTTCTTTCCCAATGTTACAGATTCAGGATGGATCACACACAGTTCTGACATGCGTGAGGCACCAGGATCACTCACAACACACTGCCCATTTCCATCAATTTGGTATGGGAGAAAGAAAATGCCAGCTTGGCATGACATCTTTTCAACCAGAAGAAAACAAAGAGAAACACTGAATTATAAATAAATGATGAGATTGATTATAATGTCATAGAATAAATATATCAATATGCTACGCCACTGCCAAATTCATATTAGCATACAAAGTTTCATACACTTATATTGTGGTATCTATCCTGTGGCTTCACACTACACACCTTGAATTATCTATTTATGTTGAAATGCAGAGAGATAAAACAATTCCCTTAAAAAGTATCAAGAGAAAACACCTCTAACAAAGTAATATCTTTTCACTATTGCAGTCTATAAATTGTACTATAGATATCAATATCACCTTTATAATACAATAGAAAATGCAGAGGACTACAATTAGTTCTGCCATGAAATATTATTCAGTATGAAGTTCATTTTCTGAGCAAACAGTTACACTGTCACCTTACCCTGAGAGACATGGACATCTCTGGGTCTGAATCAAATATGGTGACAATATTATGCTTCATGCCCATAGATTGACGGATCCCAATATGGTAAAACAAAGGTGCTTGTTGTAGTGCGAGAGACATATCAACCACTGCCAGGTCTGCATTGTAGAATGTATCCAGTACTGCTGTTTCCCCAAAATCCAGCCTTTTAAATGTGACAACTTCAAGATCGCCATTCGCTCTGTTAGATAATCACAAAAGTTTATATTGAAAGACATGAGATCATCCAATACAAAAAAAAAAATATTGCAAATAAACTGCCTCTCCCAAATGCTTCATTGTCTATGCTTCCACCATTAGTGAATGTGAATGTAATGCAATGGATACAGTACATGTGTATTTAAATCTGCTCCTGTTGCCTCAGCCATTTTTTAAAACATATTATAAATATAACCCTATCTATACCTAGGTGTATCAATAGGTTTTCTACTTCCCTGTTGCATTTTGTTTGAATATGGTTAAATGATATGGTGATGTGAAAATGTCATTCCAACAAGAATGAAACAGAAACACTAAAAACATTTCCCTTGACTTTATGTTTTATACTATAAAATGATATCACATGTTCACAGTTTAAATTAGAGCCAACAGCCAAATTTCAGTTCCTTTCATATTTCTCACAAAGTGTGAATTTATGAATAAGACTAACTGGATCAATCCGAATTCTCAAAAAAACAATTTTGTCTGCAGTCATGCACTATTCCCCCTTCCCTCCCCCCACCTCCTCCTGCACCAACCTTCCTTCCCCTGTCCACTTTCTCTACTTTCAAAGAAAAATATCAATAAAGATATATACTTACAATCATGTCAAAAATGTTTATTCCTGACCATCAAGGTCACAGGTAATGTGACCCCAATGTGACAGGTAATGGTCAGATGAAAACAATAAAGAAATTATTGTATGAATCCAACTTAGTTTCTCTATTTATCGATATAAATGAGGCTGTGAGAAAAAGTTCTGAGTTTTTTTGTTCCTCTACTACACATCACATTACAATACTTTTTTAGTTGATTTTCCTTTTTCTTGCTCACAGGTAGGAGAAAGATGATTACATGTTTGGAACTTGCATGGGGCAATATATGTAGACATGAAATAAATTAGAGCCACATGTAAGCAGGAAAAGGAAAATATCATTGAAGAAAAGGCTGTGATGCCATGTGCAAATCAGGGAACAAAAATTCATGACCTCTTGTCACAGCCTCCATTGCAGAAAAAAAAGTTTAAATGCATATCTGTGCATGTACTTGTCAAATACAACTGTTACTTACTCTTTGACCACTGCTTGGAGTTCTCTGAAGGCTTTTTCTCTGGCTATCAGTAGTTCCCCACTGACTGCTGGCCCCTTATCCTCCCCATTCTCATTGATGACACAAACCACTTTCATGGCTGCTGTTGGATTTTTACTGTGAAGAAAAGGAAAGAAAATATTTTAAGAAAAGATTGGAAAAATAGCTGCATACTGACTGTTTCAAGTTTAATAAAACAGAGCGGTACATGGTAGCCAGAGCAGTAAAATTCGGGATGGATAAATATTTAATTGCTTTTCTTCATTACTGATTATACTAATTCCTATGCATTATGATGTAAAAGAATACCATGAGGTTCATTTTAAAAATATTTCCTGTTATAAAATGAGTACTAATTAGTACCAATGATAAAATAGTTAAGGTAACTTGTTTTCCACTAGTTGTGATCATGTTTTATAAAAGTGTTGAAAATTGTCAGAACAAATGCATGTTTTAATAGGGAACACAGACTGAACTGTGCCTAAGTGAGAAAACTTTTTCAGTTTTCATTTGTGAACAACTACTTTTTCTAAGGTAATAATCAACTTATGTTGAAGAATATTTAGAATTAAGTGTAATGACACAAAACTCCATAAAATATGCTGCGTTCCAAATTTCTTTCTTTTAGTGCAATTGTCTAGACAATGAGTTAAAAAATAGTCTTTGGATCTACAGTACTGCTGGGTGTTTTGCATAAAATATAGCACTGATATGTATGAGAATGGATAGCAGTGTGCTCCATTCTTGTCATTATGAAAATAAAAAAATTAATATATTAACACATGAATCTTATCATGGGATTCCTTGCCATATACAGGTACATGTTTTTGTACAAAATTCACTGAGCGAAAGGCTTTATTAGTAAAAGATCTTGATTTGTGTTTATCATGTAGGGCATATTTTAATGGCAAAGAGAAATCTGCAATGACTCAAGCTTTATTTTCCTTTTCAATTTATCAAAGATATTTGGTCATCCCTTGATGGAGAGACAGTGAAAGTGCAGTTGTATTTAATTTTTTTTATGTTGTGAATACATGTTATAATATGGAAATCAATACTACAGACAGTAACAATACGAAAAAATATAATTTAAATCATTTTAAAAAAGCTAGCTGCTAAGTATCATTTCATTAGATTTGAGAAAAGCTCACTTTTAAAGCACAGACTTTCAGATCCATTGTTAGCTTACAAATAAAACTTAAAAAGCAATACTATTTAAACTGATTTTCACCAAATCTCATTTTAATCTTTTGTTCCCATTAGCAGCAGTGGCTCACTGCTGGTTTCTAATCAAACTGGTATAATTGTTAACAGTCACAAGTTATGATTTTCATCTCCTCATAAATAATTATGAGGAAGTTACCAACAATTTCCTAAAACTGTGCAGATTCTATGCAAAAAGAGCGCTAATAAAATGCTTCAAAAAGTTGTATTTGTAGGCACTACATCCTCACAAGGCCATTGCTATTGGGACACAGGTCTGCTCAGCATTATTTTGCTTATCTGGACTTAGGTCTAAGTGCTGCGGGTATTACTATCCTAGTGGGACCAGTTTTTGCTGCATTAAGCACAGTGCGAGAAAACAGACCAAATATTGACAAAAATATAGGAATTAAAGTAGAATTTTCAGTTGTAACATTCATGAGAGGATGCATCACTGATAGATCTAGATCCACGATGTTTTGCGGCCCGACTGAGCCGATATGTTTATCTACCTAGCCCCCACGTGATCGGGTCAAATCAGGAGCCACTATAAGTATGGCAAAGGGCCTTGTCTATTGTTGAAAATTTACTTGAAGACCCTTGAAGAATTCAAAAATGCTTAAAATTTAAAATTTATTGGAAAACTGATTTGCAACATCTCCTAGCCTAGAAATCAAACACACACACAAAAAAAATGAAGTAAACATGAAAACACACCAGGTGGTGAAAACTGGTCTACTGAGGACCCTAACCTAACCTTAAACTAGTTTTAAAAACCCTAATCCTAAACGTTTCAAATAAGAAAAATTTATACATGATGAAAATGTGGCATCCAAACCCATGAGAGATAGACGACTGTGACTGGGTGCTTATCTATCACTGGGGCATAATTTCTGAAAATAGCTCCGGGTCCGTACAGCAGAGTCTGTATAGTCACTATGTTCTTTACAAACTGCATGTACATGTAATGATAATAGACCTACAAAAAAGATTCTCTGCTGTGGTGGTCTTATCATAGGATTCAGGTAATAAAAATTGGCCAACCTGACAAGAAGACCAAGACCTGAGCTGACTGCTTCCTGATCATGGAATTTTGCAAGCCAATATTAGTAAGATGGTAAAGAGTAGAAAGACAGTTTATGATGCTAATTAAGGCTCACTCTCTTAACTTCCCATCCTTGGAACACCCATACAAAAAAAACCAAAAAAACTCTTCTGTAGATTTTCCTCTGTATAGGCCCTACTTCTTTCCAATATTAATCTCAGTGATAATACCAGTTATTTATCCTCCTCCCCCCCCCAAAAAAAAATCTATAATTTGCAATAAAAATAAGCCTCTGTCTTTAGTAAGTAAGTCTAAGAATAATCTGTTGATACGTTGAGTTGACACTTAAAGAGCTTCCATACTGAATACTAAAACACACCTTTCACAGTATTTTTGTTTTCTGCTTCAGAGAGCATAACAGTGACACAGTAAATCTAGACTCGAAAACACAATAGTGTTGTCTACTGTTGTGCGCAACCTGAAAATATGCTATCATCATCCTATTCCGGGAAGTTGCATAATATAATCCCAAATGATATAGATCTAGAGATCTAGAATCTATGCACAATGAAAAATATTACGTTATACTCTATGGCCTGGTACCAATCACTAATTAATGTCCAGTCGACAAGTGCACAGCAAAAACAACAAAAAGATAGGTTAACACAAACAGATCGAAAGATAACACCTAGTAGGCTAAGCTAATGAACTGATGTTAGGACTGGCTAACACTAATCCAATCACCGCCCGAGGAGAAGGCGAGGTTTACACCATACAAGACTAAATCAGCCTTGAAGAATATGCACAGTGTAGTTCACGAGTTAATGTATTACTTGCGTCCTTAACCTACCAGCCTATGGCACAGAATGATCAAAGATGCAGTAAATCCGTCGACACTGTTGATACTCCGTTGTAACAGACAACGCCATATTTAATCCTGAATTGACGGCATTACGTCCCTTGTAAAGGTCATCAAATCAGCCAATGAAAAAGTGAGATTACATAGTCAGGAATGCGACACAATAGTCTACTATGTCATAATCAGACTACATGTCGAAACGGTAACCCAGCCAAGCAACTTTCACTACTGGTTGTGTGACCTACAGTATATAATACAGGGTGTCCCAAAATGATGTCCACACTTTTTGAATGGTTATAACTATTCAATTTATTGAGTTTGACTTGTAAATAAGATTGATACAATGTTTTTGTATATTTTACTCTCAAATTCTTTAAATTAAAAAAAAATGTGTATTCTTTCTCTTGTATCAATCATATTTATAAGTAAAAATCAATAAATTGAATTGTTATAACGATTCAAAGAGTGTATACATTATTTTGGGACACCCTGTATACTTCTCAAATCTCCGTTCAGTTTTTAACAGATCCTATGCATCAAACGGGCTAAGCATAAACATACATTCCAAAAATATTTCTCTGTACATTTTTGTTTGTTTTGTCTCGTCCTCTGTGTTACTAAAGGGTCTAAAAAAGAAACTAACCAAAGAATGATTGTATGTAGAACAAAATAACTGTATTAATCCCACATAAGCTTGATCTATATGATAATTTATTCTTTGTGTAAAGTTTAATTGTAAATTTAACTACAATATCTGTAACAGCCACAGCATAACAACTTGCACATGAGATGATAAGGACAGTGTTAGTCTTTAATTAATCTATTGATTAATTAATTAATTAATTAATTAATTAGTTGCTTATGTATTTATTTATTTATCTCTCAACTGGCAATGCTGATACATGTATGTATGAGTTGAGAATGTTTAATATTTTGTCAATCTGTTCTAGCCTATTGTGTACAGTGTAGTGTATCTAAATAATTTATTTATGATGGGAATATTTGGTCATGGCTTGGACAGTCACTGGTCCCCCTACAGTTACCGAAGTTATTACCAAGGGTCTGCAAGATTCAAATTCGTAATCACTATTGTAGAGACAGCGGTTATAATACAGTCTAATACAGGTGGCTTACTGAAGCAATCAAGCAAATGGTATTAATCTTTTTGTTTTGTGGGAAAAAAATCCTCTTCATTTACCAGCTAAACGAAGTAAATTTCCACAAAAGAAAAAAAGCAAAATCATTTAAGTAGGTTCTAGGTCTACAGGAAATGAAAGATCTAAAACAGCTTCCAGCTTGTCTTGGGTAATAAAAAAAAAAAAAGAAAACCACCAAAATGTATGATCGTTCTTTCACTTTAGATGTCATTTTTTTCTTTAAACTGTTGTGACCAAAAGCAGAGAAAACAAAATTAAATGAATTGAAAAACGAATAATGTTTTTAAACTTCGTACCTATGTATAGAATGGGAAATTCCCGGACTGACGAATGTTTCTAACTTAGGAAACTTACTGTCAGTGATGGCTATGTCTCTCTCGTAGGATTGCTTTCACTTCATTCTCGTGGAGGAACAAACGTCAGCAATACGCATCTGTTGATTTAGATCTATCATTATCTCTGTGGAAGAAGTTATTTAAAAGTTATCATTATAGAACAGGTAAACTAGGCGTAGATCTTCAAACTATGAATTTAAAAGTGTAGGCCGGTTTAACAAGTGAACTTCCTGCCACCTAAAGAGGAGTAAAATGTTATATTACCATCATAATATTATTCTGAATAAGAGAACATATTTATATCCTCTTTTGCTTCGAGTGACATAATTATTGTATTGCACGTAGGGGCAGAATTGTTGTGCTGCGTCCAATAGACGACTCAGCCAATAGGCTACTGTTTCTTGCTAATTCTGGATTTGGACTCTCCACGATCTTGCAAATGTTGGGCGTTGCTGGGGGAAGAAGCTTGTAGAAAAGGAAATTGAAGTGATGGAGCTGTTCTGTTTTCTTTTACAGCACAGGTCAACTGGCCAATAGTAGGAAATGGCAGGTGTGTTTGCAGGTTTGCAGATAGCTCTTGACTTGGGCTATAGCGTTGGATTCAAGAAAAAAGCAGAATTGAGGAAGGTGCTGGTTGCAAATGGAGGAATTATAAGCTACATTGTCACAAAGAAGGTAACTGAGTGTTTAAAAACACAGATTGATTGTGAATACTAATGTACTTTTAGAATACATTACTGCCAGCTTTACAGTAAATGAAGGAACATAATGGTGCCATTTTTTTCCAGATCACAGTTCTGGATTTTCTCTCTCCAACACATATGAAATCTTTAATTACTAAAAATTACAGTATGATATGGTGGCTAACATAATGACATGCTCGTTTTGTAATGTGCATAACATACATACAGACCCCAAGTTATATTTGTGCTTATGCTAGAAGTCTAGATGTCAGGGCTTCCCTTCCCACAAAGCTAGGGGACAACTGAATCAGTGGAGAAAAAAGGCAGGTGTTGGTTCCAATCTTTCCCATCCCCTGATTGGATTCAAACCTGTGACATAAGTTTTTTCATGATGAGGAAATGCCTAACTTCTTGGCCACACAGCCCCCTCTAACTCATATCACCTGGTTGTTTAACATTTGTAGTTCAAGAGAAGCCATTAGGATTAATCACTCCATATTTGTAACATGAGTAAAGTACTTCAACAGAAGCAAAACCTTTCTATCAAATAATAGGAAATATGTATAAAGGAGATTATACATAATCATTGATGACTGCTTATGAAGATCAGTGAAAGAAATTGGATTACCAGTAGTGCTGGGCATCGACCTGGATTTTGATAAACTGGATTTTCAAATTACCCACTTCGTAATAACTGGTTTTAAACTGGATTTTATCCGTTTTCATTTGGATAGCAACTTGGAACCTATTTTCTGTTCTTGAATTAGATCTACCCTAGCACAGCGAGCCACTTGGCTCCCTTATAGATCTAAGTATAACACATGACTGGTCTCATCTGCCCTCTCGCCCGCTCAGTCACAGTTTTGTGTCTGCCCCGCTTGGGGATGGCACGCACGCTTAGCCCTCCCTTCGCCTTCCCCCCCCCCTTCCCTCCCAACCACTCCTCCGCTCATCATAGACCCAGGCCGTTAGCACTAGATCTAATTGTTTAGTACAGCATAATGAACTGTTGTTTCGTTGTTTTGGTTTTGTTTAATTTTGTGGCCAATTTTAGAACACGAGCATATACTACACAATCCCAAACACTATTAACATGCCAACCTATACGAAGACAGTCCAACCTTGCAACCTTGCACCATCTTAATACATGTTTTCAAGAAAAAATTCTCCCATATTCATTCAATGGCTTCTCTAATTATTCTGCATCACATGACAAAGTATAATTAATCGTGTTTCAAGCTTAGTTTGCAGTGTAGTCTGTCACAGTTAATGAGCACAACCAGTTCAATACTTGAACCAGTTGAAGACCTGGCAGCAAATGACTTGGTTTTTACTGTAGCACAGTGAGCCGCTTTGTAGTAAACTGGTCCTGTCAGTCTGCTTGCCCGCTCAGTCGCATCGCAGTCACACATGTGGGTTTGCCTTGTCTATGCACGACGCTTGTGTTTGT
>JBCEWB010000015.1:3302716-3318578 GCA_039654565.1 Peronia peronii | reverse complement strand
AGCAGTGCACAAGGCGCGTTTAATGGGGATCCAGGGCTCGATGCTCAGTTACATCAAGGACTTCCTGACCGCCAGAACGTTCCGTGTCAGAGTGGGAAACGTACTGTCATCAGAGAGGTCAAGACAACGGTATCCCGCAGGGATCGGTGATGTCACCTACCATCTTTGGTATTATGGTGAACGATCTGCGGGAAACCGCAACAAGTTCGTTGAACACACTTTTGCAATACGCGGACGATGCGGCGATCTGGCGGTCAGGAAGAGTCTCGATCATTGCTGCCAGGTGTTGCAGGGCCAGCTAGAGTCAGCTTCAGCATGGATGACCCAGTGGAAATTCTGGCTGAACGAAGATAAGTCCGTGAGCATTGTCCTCTGTGGCGATGGCTCCGCAGAACTCAGTCTGAATGGCATCCAGGCCGTCCCCACTGTGAAGTTCCTAGGCCTAACGCTATATAGGAACTTAACGTGGAACGCACATATGGCAGACTTGAGGGAGCGGACGAGGGTTCGCTGAACCTACTGAGAGCACTCAAAGGGCATGGCTGGGGTGCCAACACCAAATTGATGCGGCAGGTCTACGCATCATTCGTACGCGGCAAACTGGACTATGCCAGCGTGGTGTATGGCTCGGCGAGCAAATCGACGCTTAGAAAACTGGACGGTGTCCAGAACGAGGTCTCCAGAACGATTTGCAGGAGCGTCGCACGGGGCCCGGCAGATATGCTTGAGGTGGAATTGGGCGGTGCCTCCGCCAGAACTACAGAGGTCCCAGCTCCGACTGAGCTTCTGGGCCAAATGCGCTGGGGAATCCGTCCACCCAACGTCCCACTCTTATGGCGTAAGAGATGAACACATCTGGTGGTACACGGACCACCGAGGGGGTAGAGCCCCCGTGTCTCAGATAACCCTGAAGGAGGTACACCGGTATCTGGACCAAGCGGTCATAGAGCAGATACGCCCCCGACACAGAGCCATCTTCCCATCGTGGAAAGTCGTCACACCGGAGGTAGACCTCGGTCTTGCAGCCAGGTGCGGCAAAGATACCGATCCGACGAGGTGCGGGGCAACTCGCTGGAAGTGTACACGGACAGATCCAAGGATGAGACAGATAGAGTGGGACTGGGAGTAGCCATTCCCGAATGGCGGCAAGAGATCAGTTTGTCGCTACCGAGAAGTTTTCACCGCGGAAATGACGGCAAACCACCCACAATGAGCAGAGTCACATATATATAGGGACGCGGAGCCACATCCACAAAATGATCCCCCGCCGGGCCCAGGGCTTTATAAGTGAGTTCTCTGCTCCCACCTGCAGGCGATGTAAGCCTATTATCAGTGGGGTGTCTCCCAGAGAGTGCTATCCTCGACATTCCATGGGAAACATCTCTTATCTCTCTCTCTCTCTCTCTCCTTGCTTCTGTCTTCTGTCCCGCTTTCTTTCCTCTCTTCTTCACGTGTCAACGTGTCCTACCGTATTTGACACAATATAGCCGTGATCGTGTTCATGTGTCGTTAAACCTCAACACAACAATTACAACAACATCCGCAAAATGAAGCAAAGAGGGGAAATAAGCTCGCCTAAACACACATCCCTACTGCATGAACGTCAAAACAAGTATGGCCAAGAGAGTCAGGAAAATAAAGAGCTGAGAAAAACCGAGAGAGCAGTAGAAGAAGAAAGAGAAGTCAGTGTGGCAACGATTGCCAAGGGAGAGAACCAAAAGGAAAGTAAAGCCACTATGGCACCCAAAACTGGAGTGAGTAGCCAGGCCAGTAGGGCACAAACCAACAGTCAGGTCGACCTGGCGATAAAGCCGATAGGGCTACAAAACTAACAAGTGAGACTCCGACCCGGTGGAAAACAATAGAGCCTAAAGAAATAGGATTCACAAATATTGAGCCAACATTTATAATAACTCGGACAACAATAGGACAGGCACATTTAGCAAGCCTAAAAAAGGAGACATTAGTGCCCATACTAGAGCCCCACCTGGGGTAAAAAAAGAACAAAAAGAAAATAGAAAAGTATGTAAAAACACTAACACTCAAAAACAGAAAGATCCGAACGGTTAATAAAACTACTCAACAAGAAAATTTTAATACCAAAACCTATACCTAGGAAACGAGATACACATTAGGGTAGGCCTACAAAACCATAAAAACAAGAATCTAGCAATAAAAAAGGTGCCACTACATGAAATATTAGGGATTTAGCACAAGAACTCACAGAAAACCAAGACATGTATGTGTGCAGTGCCGAAAGAACAATTGACAAAACAGGCCAGCCAACAAAAACAACCAAGGCAAAAGTGTATGACAACAGAGAAATAGAAACAAAAATAATCAAATGTGGAAAATTAACTCGCAACATAGAAAAATTCAACACGGTAGAAGAAAAACAAGCAACCACAATATATGAAGATGACACAGGGAAAGTGGAAAAACTGAAAACAGAAGTAACTGGGACGCAAAACAACCAGAGAAAACACCAATCACACTTAGTCCATGCTGACCAGTCTACACAAGGCCAGACACATCAGCTTCACTTAAATCCACGTCGACACCACCGAGAACATACGCACAGACAGCAGCTCTATCCACAAGAACATTAGAAGAAACACAGAGAGCTAGAGTTGGTCTGGCCAAAGAAATACTGGAAATGAACAAAATGAAAACACAAATAGAACAACAAATTAGAGCATTCAAAGGAGAAAAAGAATTACAAACATGGACGAGCAATTTCGAAACTAGAGTAAATGAACCTATGACAAAGAGAAAACAAAAATTAGACAACGCAATAGTTAGAAGGGAAATAAGAAATGCAGTGGAAGGGTGTCGGGAAGTAGTGAGAGAAATGATTATGGAAATGATCACAAAATATAAAGTTATAGAATAAGGGAAACTAGGTCGGCAAACAAATGCGCACAAAACAACACAAACAGATAAAACACAATGAAGAAGAAAATACAGTGAAATAGTACAAGGAGGTGGAGGTTGGAAAGGACAAATACATAGCTTTGCATACAGGAACCTCACCTAAAACCTCACAAAAACATAAGGATAGATGGGGCAAAGATAGAGTAGAGAGAGAAGGACCTGGGAAAGGGGGAGGGGGTACTAATAGCTGTACAAGACACCATACAAATTAACTAACCATGGAAACATAACAAATAGTGTAGAAGGACAGTGGTTAGACACAGACAATTTTAGAATAATCAGCTTATACATACTTTTTCTTTCTTCTTCTTTCTTCTTCTTTCTTCTTCTTCTTTCTTTTTCTTTCTTCTTCTTCTTCTTTCTTCTTTCTTCTTCTTTCTTTTTCTTTCTTCTTCTTCTTTCTTTCTTCTTTCTTCTTCCTCTTTCTTTTTCTTTCTTTCTTCTTCTTCTTTTTCTTCTTTCTTCTTTCTTTCTTCTTTCTTCTTCTTTCTTCTTCTTCTTCTTCTTCTTTCTTCTTTCCTCTTCTTCTTTCTTCTTCTTCTTCTTTCTTTCTTCTTTCTTCTTTCTTTCTTCTTTCTTCTTTCTTCTTCTTTCTTCTTCTTCTTCTTCTTTCTTCTTTCCTCTTCTTCTTTCCTCTTCTTCTTTCCTCTTCTTCTTTCCTCTTCTTCTTTCCTCTTTTTCTTTCTTCTTCTTCTTTCTTTTTCTTTCTTTTTCTTTCTTTTTCTTTCTTCTTCTTCTTCTTCTTCTTCTCCTCCTCCTCCTCCTCCTCCTCCTCTCTTCTTCTTCTTCTCTCTTCTTCTTCTTCTCTCTTCTTCTCTTTCTCTCTTCTTCTCTTTCTCTCTTCTTCTCTTTCTCTCTTCCTCTCTTTCTCTCTTCCTCTCTTTCTCTCTTCCTCTCTTTCTCTCTTCCTCTCTTCCTCTCTTCCTTTTTCTTCCTCCCTTCCTTTTTCTTCCTTCCTTCCTTTTTCTTCCTTCCTTCCTTTTTCTTCCTTCCTTCCTTTTTCTTCCTTCCTTCCTTTTTCTTCCTTCTTTCCTTTTTCTTCTTCCTCTTCCCCTTCTTTCCTTCTTTCCTCCTCTTCTTTCTTTCCTCCTCTTCTTTCTTTCTTTCCTCTTCTTTCTTTCTTTCCTCTTCTTTCTTTCTTTCCTCTTCTTTCTTTCTTTCCTCTTCCTTTCCTCTTCTTCTTCCTTTCCTCTTCTTCTTCTTTCTTCTTTCTTCTTCTTTCTTCTTCTTTCTTCTTTCTTTCTTTTTTTTTCTTCTTTTTCATTTTATACAGTACTTATAATTGAAGCATGATTGTCCACCAGCAAGTAAAATACACTGGAATAAACAAATAACAATCTACAGAACACGATAAGTTAAAAAAATTGAAATTGATGTTACTAGCCACATTTTCAAAGCTCTTAGTGGATCGTTAGAACAGATTTATAATAAGAATAGTAAGGCAGTCAACGGATGCTATCACGCACCGTTGCAAAACACCACACCCTTCTCTTTTTGTCACCCCCATCAGCTAATTGTTCCTTCCGAAAGTTGCCTTCTGTTTGTTTCTCAAGTTTTGTATGTTGACCTAGAGTTGATGGTTGTTTAGAGTGAGTGATGATTGCAGTTGTTCAGGGTTTACATTTTCATAGAGTACGGTAATAAATTTTGTGATTTTTTTTTTTTTTTCATACATGAATGGAAAAAAAAATAATTACAGAATCATTTACACACAAAGTGACTTGTGAAAGTCACGGTTTGGCTAAAACAGCCCAGGTAGTTTCCCTTAATAAATCTATTTGAACTGTTACAGCTGGCCGGAGGGGATATGAATGATAATGAAAACTGCGAATACGAGCAAGAGCATTGTTTGTTTTGAGTTCGGGGAGTGGTTTCCCTTGACACTTGACAGTAACGCTGACGTTTGATGAGGCCGTTGAGGTGTCACTAGAACGTCGAGAGAGAACCACCCCTCTGGAAGTTGAAAGTCAGTTACAAACCAGCATACAATGTACGTGAGTTGATTAAATACTTTTTATACTGACGTTTTGACCATAGTGTTGTTATTACACATTTTTAGTGGATTAGTAACCCAGCCTTGAACTGAATGAATGATACCTGGGCGTGAAAGTGAAAGTTGAAACCTTGAAATCTTATCTAGATCTGAATGTAAATGTTGAAAATCTAGATCTAGAATAAATACTTTTGAGCAAGTTATTGATTGGAGGCAAAATTAAAAAAAAACTGGCATTTTTAGCCAGTGCAGTCCTGGCAGATGGTTTCACAATGGGAGTCCCAACCAGGAAGTAAAAAATTTCAATAGCTCTGTGATCAGAAGAAATATGCCAATTTTGGTGCAAATTGGTACAGTCTGATATGATGCGGACATAGGTGACGCGAACACCCGATGTGACGCACTGACCCTCCAGTCCTATATCAAATTGCCTTCCAATCATCTAGGGGCATGATTCTGATCGCTAATTTCTTTTAGCATGTACTGGCTTACACATGCAAGGACATGACCTCAGAACCATTCATTTTTGGAAGATTGCAATTACATTTTATGTAAAATTATGTGGACACAATAATGCACAGCTACAGATAATGTCCTCATTTAATTGACAGTAATAAGGGGTAGTTAGCAGTGTAGTAACCTCCATTGTTTGTCTTTCTGTGCATTTGTCTGCTTGTGAAGTTGGTGTAAACATCAGGGATGTCAAATTTCCACTTTAGTCTGAATTCCAACATTTTTGGTCATCACTGATTTTCCTGTTTTTGGCCAATCAACTGACACTGACAACTTTTGCTGAGTTCACCTCACAATCACTGTTTTATAATAATTTTCGATGGGATACAAATCCTGCACGATGACAATAAAACGAGAAGTGTGATAGACTTTTGCGCATGCTTAGGGCAAGAGTTGAACTGCTGTTTGACGGCTGCTTGAATTGTAGCTCTGAGTTCATCACATTTTTGACATGTAGTTGAGTGATCGCGTAAGGGTTGTTGATGGAAACTCAGCACATCAGAGTATCAACAATAGTAAACAATATGCCCATAGTTTTGGGAAGACAAATGTGAGAGGGCAGATGTTCGTGATCTAGATCTAGTTACTCTCGGTGATTACAAAGATGGCACTGCATGTGAGATCTTTTCAGTTCATGGCATGTCCACAAGTTGTGTAATCTTATAGTCCCATTCCAGGACCTTGTGAAAATTTGCAGACTTTGCTCAAACCAATGCAAAGTTCGGCTAATCTCAAGCCCAGATTTTTTCAGAAAAGTCTGGATTTTTTCAGAAATACCTTACATAACCCAACAGCACTAGATTGCTGTGCTAAAATACTTTAAATACCAGGGAGGGGGGAAAGGACAAGACAAAAATTTTCTTTTTTTTGTGAAAACAGTTTGACATCCTTGAAGATGACAGTCTTGATAACTGCACAGATCAGTGTTGGAATGCACACTAGAATTTGCAGCCACAGAGTTCAAAAGTTAAACGTTTCACCAACAGTAACGTTTTCATTGGTGATATGCAGGGTTCAGCCTGGAGAAGATGAACCTGTACAGGTTGGTACTCAGACCCTTGGAGATGGCCAATCAGGTAGAACTATTTGTCTGTTCTTTTTTACTTGTTTATTTGTAGCTGTTTATAAAGTTACATGTTTTACTTCATCTGTTACGTCGTATATGCCTTGTCTCCCATACCAAGTGGCTGCCGCCAAAGTAATTTGTCTGAAGTCAGACTGAAGTGGTTGGGAGATTTTACTCCCAGACAACTATGGGCAGTCAGACCTTCGATCTTTTATGTTGCAAGGCCAGTTGGCCTCAGCACACAGTCTGTGCCTCACATTACTATGATCAGTCAGTCAGACATTTGGTGATCTTTGTGTCAAAAATAGGGAAAGTAAGGAGAGAAGATATAGATAGCAGAGTTAAGTTACTGGCTTGATTTTGATGTGAAAACAGTCACATCAATATCTCCATGCATAGACCAAGGAAAAGCTACCTGATAAAGTCAACTCACATAACAGAACACATGAAAAAAAACATTTTCACCAAATAGTGAATCAAACAAAAACTTGATAGAAACTACTCTGAAACTGGTAAAAAGCAGAATATACCAAGTTGAAGGACCTGCATAAAAAAAAAAAAAAGCAGTGTTTGAGCCTCTAATAGTTAATTTCTAGAATGCTGTTTACGAAATGTGACAGTAATTGTAAATTGATGTTTTATGTGTTATTTTTTTTACCACCTGCCCACTCCAAGTAGACATGGTTATGCCAAACAATGGGCTTCTCACTGTTGTTGTAAGTAAAGTCTATTTAGAGAGACATTTTGATGGGATCATTTAGATACATCTGTCGTTTCGTATCACATCTAATTTGTTATGGCATTTTTTTTTTTTTTTTTTTTTTTGACAGATTACACGAGCTGTTTTTTGTATGTCTGTCAGAAAGTTTGTGGTGCAGCACTGATTAAATTATTACACTGTATTTTTTAAAAAATTATTTTTGGACAGAGGGGGGAAAAGAAACCCGGGGTTGGTTGTTCTTTGAGTTATAGCAAAGTGAAATAGATAACACCTACAAACCTTTGATAAAAAAGGAAATAAAAAAATTCTGGAACTCCCAGACTGTCTGGTAATGTAAATTTTAGTCTGGTGATTTACATGAGCAAAGTTCAGATTACTACTATCTAGATGGCCTACATTATTAATTTTAATGACAGGCATTTATTTTATAATTACCCTTGTTATTGCAGTCAAGAATAATATATTTGAATCACCTTATGTTATTATATTTGCAGTCCTAGAAACAATTTTTTTTTTCTACAGATATATATGCCACATTTCTTTTTTCTTTACTATTCTTGAAACGTCCACATGATTTCCCCTAACTTTTTGTACAAAATCCCAAATTTTCAATCAAATGGAATCCAATGTTGCCCTGTATATGGTTCATTTTAGAGGAGAGATTTATTCTATGCAAATGCACAAGTTCAAGAATAATGTAGGTGTAAAGAAGGAGACAGGTGAAAATTCAGTTTTTGACAGATCAGCGATTATAATCACGCAAAAAATAGCCAAACATAGGGGTAATTCAAGGAACAGGCCAGCTAAAACACGTTATTTCCATTAACTGAGGTTTTTTACTGTTTGCTCTTCTCTATGCTAACTTTGTTTTGGGGATTGTACCCTCATTTTCATTCTTTTGTGTTTGCTATTTTTAGCATCCATCTGTTTAAATTCTTACTTGTCATACTCTTTCCACTCTGAAATAGTCTCCTTCAGCACAATAGTTATTTTAGACGATCAGAAAGAAAAAGAATTATAATTTAAAAAACAAATCTAAAAGAAAAAAGATAAAACATAAAACAAAGCAAAAACAAAAATGAAAGTGGATTAAGTAGCTGAATCTTTTATTGTCCAGATGTCTCTCCTGCCCATCCTCTTTAAGTTTAAGAAGACTGGACTTTCCAAGTCTTATTAGACATGTGGGACATGGGTCAGTTGGTATTGAAGATAATGGTAGTACATGCTAACAGCTCACTAAGGCTGCTGGTAACTGATAGACAGCAAGGGTTTTCACACAGTGATAGTGTATGACAGAAAGGAATATGGCAGATACCAAAGCCAGATTTTGTAGACTGAAAAAGTTTGAAAAGACTAGAAGTGGATTACATTAAAGTATTTTAGATATCATGTCATAGACATTTTATCTAATTCATTCTTAGCTCTGCATTTAAACAGTCATAGACCATAGACCTGAGAATTCTGAAAAGACACACATTACACTTTGTACAATATGAGAATGTTATGTATCCATTGTCAAGAATGTCCACATTCATACACATCAGAGCTTTTTAATCTCTCTTACTTTATCAATCAGATATGTCACCAACATTAAATGGTGCAAAGTGTAATATATATGATTGTGATGTATGAGCATGAATATTTTGATGTTTGTGTACATAGGAGATGAGCAACAGCAGATGGAGATGTCACAGTTGGTCAGTGAGCACAAAACAGAATGATTCAAGTTAAGCGCAGCCATGGTGAGGAAGTCAACAACCTGCAGGCTGACAGGGATGTCCTACAGCAACAGTTTGGTCAGACAAGGCAGGAACTGTCAGACTTGGAAGAGAAAGTACAACTGTGGAAAGAACATGAGAGACAATCAGGTAGGACCAGCTGTCCATACCGTTTTTGTTTGTCTGTTGGGACCTCATAAGGCCTCTACCGCACCAATGAACTAGAGTGTAATGTACCATACCTATCGGGACAGGGCATTCTTGTCCCACTGGGTCCCGAGCAGTTGTGAATTGCTACAAAATCGATGGGACACGACTGTCCCAGTCCCAGGATGTTATCGTTTGTGGTGGTAGAAAAATATGGCCGCCTATCGCATTAGGACAAAAATGCCACAGACTTGGTGGCGCCTGCAACCTACATGACAGTTATTTTTTTCTCTTCTGCAGTCGCTCAGTTGTTTTTGATTCATAAAACTATACAGTCTATTATCAAAATCTCGTTATACTGTATCAAAATGGATGTTGATCCAAATTGGGTAGAAAGTTTTATATCTGCAGTGGAAAGTAAACCATGTTTATATAACAAAGCTGACAGTGGATATTGCGATAGAGAGTTAGAAACCAAAGCATGGACAGAAGCATGGGAAGCAATTGTCCCGGGATGGGAAGATCTATCTGATCAAGACAGAAAAATCAAAGGTAGGTAAAATTTTTATTTGTACTCTCGTTCACTGGTTTCATCATTAATACCACAACCATTTTATAATCATCATTATCGTTCATTCATAAAATAGAAAAAGACTATCCAACTGGCAACTAATAAACAATTCAAGAAAAGCAAATAACTTATATAAACAACTTGATCTTGGTGTTAAAAGTGAATGCCAAATTTTGGAACCAAATTGCGCCTTCCTCAGGGCAACAAAATAAGCATATAAAAATGTAAATTTCATCTGATCCCGGCAAGGGCTTGTATTTTCCACCCGCCGCCTTCGTGATCATCATTCATTCATCATCATCATTCATTCATCATCATCATTCATCATCTTTCTTCTTCCTCTTTACCTGAAGAAGAGTCAATTTGACTTGAAAATTTGGCTTTCACTTTCAACATCAAGATGAAGTTGTTTATATGTGTTATTTGCTCTTTTTAATTGTTTAGTTAGTTGGGGGTTGGGCAGTCTTTTCCCATTTTGTAAAATAATGATGATGATGATGATCGTTCTTTTACTTGCTTGCTTGTTTGTTTGTTTGCTTGTATGCTTGTTTGACTGTTTGTTTAAAGTTGTACTTACACAAAACAATGATTGCAGTGTATTCCAGAAGCTACAATCCACAGGTTATAATGTGTTTTATGGCTAGCCTAGACCAGACAGATGCAGAAGAAAACAAATGATCATGTTTGTATTATAAGCTGATACAAGCTGTGATACTGTACGAGCTCTGCGTTGCAATTAGCTCGCCCATGAAATTAAAACCTAAAGTAACGAGGTCTTTAAAATGATCTAATTCATCAAGCAAACGAAACTCTTTAGATCTTGTCGTACTGCCAGGGTATGGACCCTTGTGGAGAAATAAAATATTCAGCAAAGTAATCTCTGTTCGATATTTGACTGAATGCTGAGTGTTTGAAGGCTGTGGAATCACTACAGCTGCCATACGATCCAATTTCAACTGATATGAAACAATAGTGAAAGAAGTGAGAGGACTGAAGAAATTGATGAAGATAAATAATTTCTTCTAAGCTTTTTCCTCCTGCCATGAGACGTATGTCAGCAGCGACAAAGTTTGAAGCTAAATTGGAGGTCATGAAAATCATGCACAGGTTCGAACTCCGTGATTGTCCACTACGACTCCAAGTCCTGCCAGAGACACAGTTAAGCCGCCAATGTACAACTCTACCACAAGCTTGTGTTTCCAACAACCCATCTGAAAGTTAAGAGCTTCTCCAGCTTTACGTTGTTTTTGGCCAATAGACCACAACAACCCCCATCATTTATAGCAAAAATTCCCACACCTCATCTGCCACTAGCTCGTACTCTGATTCACAGAGTTATCAAATTGGTGGTACATTTTACATCCCCTGGAGTGACTGATCTTAAAGCATTAAATTTGATTGGATTTAATTTCTTTTTTAATAATATAAACCTTTTCGCAGAAATGTAATGTAGTGCTGGTAAATATGCATTAGTGTGAGAATTGAGGTGTTGTGAATGCACTTCCAGAAGGAAAGGATTTTAATTCATTTTATTTCACTCTGCAATGTTCAGATTTATCACTGTTAATATAAAAGTTTAATTCAATACATTTAAAAAAAAAACAATAAAAATTCTTTCATAAATTTAAATGCTATTATTTTGTACCTGTAAAGGTGTTGAGTTTTTGTGAGAGAAATAAAGATTGAAGGAAAAAGTCTGAAAGAGAAGCGTTGTGTGCATTTTAAGAGAGAGAGAAAGGGGGAGGGAGGGAGGAAGAGAAGTGAAGGAAAAGAAAGACAAAAGTCATAATTCAGAGAATATAATAGAAAAAAAGTGATGGGGAAAAGTTTGTCTAGAGGTAAGATTTTAAAAATATTAAAAAAACAAAGCAGTCCACTTATGGTTATAATTACCTCATCGCCACAGACAATCTCTTCTCTGGTGATACAGTCTGCCTGAACCGTGTGTCTTGAAAAGTGATAGCTGCTCCAACATGATGTAGAAGATTGTCAAAGCTTTCTATGCTCATTCTGTAGCAGCCAAAAAATTTTTTAGGGTGACATCGGAGGTCACCATAAAGCCTATGGAATTGACCCTTGAGTAATCTTTGGGTCATTAGAGGATGCACCCAATACTGTTTGTTCTGTTTCTTTTTTCTAATGCAAAGCAACAAAGCTCAAACACATGCAACCTCTATTTCATCCATCTTCAAAATGCAGTGTAGGAGAAAGCACACCACGACGGTGCAGTATGTTCCGGAACTGTCCTGTCCTAGTGCAGTGTGTGTTCTGAAATGAAAAAATCAACCGTGGGACGGGACAGATCTGTCCCGGGACGGGACTGTCGTAGTGCAGTAGGGCCCTGAAGGTTAAAGATGGAAGGTTTGTGACTTGGGTCAGATCAAGTCTGTGTGGTCATTGTCTGTGTCAGGCTGATGTGGGATTGAATGTGTGGCTATGGGTGGTTCTCTGTCTGTGTTATGGCTTGTGAACGTTGAAGTGGTGCCATTCGGGCAAAAGTGCCGTCCGATATCCTCTTTGTTTCATTCACAAAATACAAATGTGCAAGATTTATATTTACATGTATTTTAAAAATTTTCCGAATCAGAAGAATCCAACAAGGAGTTGGATGAACAGAATGGGCAAGCCATTCTTCTGTATTTCTTGTCTTCCTCAATTACATAATATGCTAATGATACGCTGCTAGTAGTTTCTAAATACCACAGACTAGAAGTGTATTCGACTGAGCGTGAAGCGTATTTGAGTGAGTCTGAAGTGTATTGGACAGAGCGTGAAGGCGTCATGAAAGTTCATAGACTGACATTTTAAAAGCTTTGGGAAAATTGAAACTTCTGTGTTCAGTAGATTACTACCGGTAAGGAATTCAGAGAACATGCATGTTTTTATTGGAGTTTTTTATTGTGGCCTAAAATTTATTAACACAATAATATTTATTGTAATATAACATTTTTCAACATAAACATAACACTTCAGCCATGACTTTACGCACAAAAAGGAAAAAGTGAAATAACAGCATGTGTAGGACATTTTACGTCCGCACTGTCTGTGCACACAATCCTGAGATTCAGTGTGAACCACATTACAATTTGAAAATACACACCTTTGCTTAAGACAATATGACACACTTGTATTAAGGGTGACTTTAGAGTTAGAGCACAATTTTAGATCACCAGTGAACATGGAGGACAACACCAATAGAACAATGTATGCCTGATAGTAGTCGTATACAAGTAAGGAAGAGTCTCAGGTCGTATTTTGTAGGTCGCAGATAAAGAAATACGCTATCGCGAATGTATCTGTAAGGTTGAAAATTATATTCAGATGCTCCAGCAAATGTTTGAGCACATGCAATGTTTCAGTTCATAAGTTTTATTAGAAACGATTGATTTCTGCCTTTCGCATGAGGTAGAACAGTCTGGAACAAAATCATAGAACATGACAGTTTGACACAAGCATGTCTGTATATATTTGATCTGACCTGGCCAGTGAAATAACTTGCTGTCAACTGTATATTGTAGCTGAATCCATTTCACAGGACTCTTGCCATGGGTTATCAGTTTATTTCCTCTCATCCAGACTGACACAGTCATTGTCAGTACTATAGTCTGTGTCCAGGTAACCATGGGCACTCAGGTATTTGGTCCTTATGCTATAGTAACGGGAAGTTTCAGTACTACAGTCTATATCTCAGATGCCAATGGACAGTCAGACATTTTTTCTATATGTCAGGTAAAAAATACAGATGTTTTGCAATGGGAATTTGGGCTTCTTCCCCATTTAACTTGTATTAGAATGCATTTCATTATTACGGTAATAGGGCTTTGAATGGTAACAGGACTATAAAAGCCTCTTTGATATTGCTAGATTGATAAGAATTTGAATACCGTAAAATAGATATTACTCTGATGTTTACAAATTTCCACTTACAATGACCTATAGTATCAGCAACAGTCATCATAGCTGGGACATTACATTTTTGTCAATCTCAGTCCTGTGTCTGGACAGTCAGACATTTGGTTTTTATATCATAGGAACAGCCACTCTCAGTACTAGAGTCTGTGTCTCAGACAACTATGGACAGTCAGACTGTGATCTTTGTCAAAAACGAGATAACCTCCACCAGGAGGTTCAAAGATGTGTAATTTTATGTCAGGGAAAAGATAAGTTGGGACAGAAGATATTAGATAGCATTGTCAGGTTATTTGGTTTTATTCACATAGCAAAGACATCAAAGCAACATAAACTGTCGAAGACATTCTGACTGACATAACAATACACTCAGGCTGGATATTTAAAACAGTTCAGACATTTTCCCCAAATGAGAAATCAAGTCAGACATTGACTCAAATAGCTATCAGAAATGGTGAGTAGAACAAGTTGCAGGTCTTGCATTTGTAATTTATATATCAAAGCAGTGTCTGAGTCTATGATAAATATTGGTTGAACTGTAGAATTTTTGTCACAGAAAGTGTGACCATAGATTTTTCTGTGCAATTTTCAATCATTTATTCTTTGTATAGGTTGAGTTAGACTCTAGTTAGTTGTAATTATTACCATTATGACTTTCTCATCATTGTTGACAGTAAAATCAGTGTAGCAAGAGAATATTTCAGCAGATATATTTGCAGTGGATTTGTTATTTCACAAGAAATGTCTAAATTACAAGAACAGTTTTGTTTTTCATTGATTAGAAATGACTCACATCCCATTGGTCTTTGAGGTTAAATTTCCAGATAATTTGTTGTTTGTTTTTTTTTTCATTCTGTTGGGAAAAAAAGTAAAGATGAGCTGTGATGTTAAATTGAACTTGTGATATTGATATCGGTAATAAAGAGAATAGCTGTTAAACACACCGTATTTATAACTACAGTTGAATCCACTCGAACCGAACTCTGATAATCCGAATTTCTGATAATTCGAATAAAAACGAAACAATAGATTTTTTTCCTTCTTTGTGTCCATTAAATGCCTCTTGCATAAATCGAAGCCATTGCCATGAGTTTCCTTTAAATCGAAGTCATTAGCGCCGGCACAAAGATAGAAATCGGCTTTTGTTCTCTCCATGTGGTTCCCACCTAATGCGGAAAACAAAGGAAGCAGCGTCGCAGATGGGGCGAGAGGGATTAGGCAATTAATTTACATACATGTATTGTGAATGTGCCCCCACACCGCAGCGTTTAGTAGCGGGCTTATTTGTTCGGAAGGGGGGGAGGGGGGAGGAGAGGCAACGTATGAGGAGCAGCCATGCCGAGCAATCGATCGATAATCTAGCATCCTCGGCAACCCTTACAGTACAGATACAGGTAGACACGGTCAAACACTTGCATGTACGGTACAAGTATGATAGTATTATGTAGGCAACCCTAGGCATTGTGCCTGTGTTACAATCCTGCCTTCTTAGTTCTAGCACTGTGACACGGTATAGATCTAGTCAGTATTTTCATCGTGCTCGCTCTTTCCCCTGCGGTTGACCAGTTTTATTTTATTTTTATAGACTAGATCTACGTGGTGGCTTTCTGTAACCCACTGAAGAGAAAGAAGATGGTTCTTTCCATTGAGTTGAAAATGAAAATGCTGCATGAAATAGACAGAGGTGCAATGTCCAAGAAGGCTATAGCTGAAAAGTATGGCATTCCCCAAATACACTGACGATGATATTAAAAAATCGGGAACATATGTAAAAGACGGCAGCCTCCTCGTCTTTTTTTTTTTTGCCCCATGGGTTATTCAAGAGTTGTTTCCCATGTTAAAAAAACTGGAAGACGAACTCTCATAAATCGAACCCATTAAGGTAGTCCCAGCAAATTCGATTTAAGCGGATTCGACTGTATTTTGCCTGACCTGGTTGTCTGCTCCTGATTTATTGGTGCTGTTGTTGTTGTTGTTTCTGTGGTGAGGATGACGTTTGTCTTCAGTCCTAGAGCTGTTGTTGTTGTCTGGCGTACATATGTGGTCCTGCTGTGTATAAATAGGAATAAACTGATCATATCAATTTTGCTTTGCTTTCACTTTAGGATTTGCTCCAGAGATGATCTCACAGCTGGCGAGGGAAGGGAAATTTCCATATGCCTCGCAGCCAGTCGAAATGAGACGTAAGTCGCTGGGCTAGAACGGAGAAATCAGGCTTTGAATATGATGAGGTGGTCAGATATCGATTTTTTTTTCAGAAATCGAAAGTACATTTATCTCTAAACAAGAC
>JBCEWB010000015.1:3287045-3302616 GCA_039654565.1 Peronia peronii | reverse complement strand
ATGATGTATAATATATTGTTCTAACTGCATTAGTTTTAAAGTTATAGGTCCGTTTCTAACACGAGGGTCAAATTCTAACCTAACGCCGATTTTTTCCCCGTGGCAGCGGGGCTCCGTTGGCATTGCTATATATAGATGAACAAAATATGACTAAATACATGGGAAGGAAACAATAATGAGCCTTGCTCTTCTTTGTCCTTCTCAATTAAAATTGAAGATGGTTGCTAATTAAATTAAGTTTTATAGAGATATATTTTATGGACATTTATCATATTCATTAATTTCCAACTGAAATGCTTTGAAAATAAAGCAGTAAATTGCATATCCACTGACTTGCTCTTGACCCCAACAGATGAACTGCAGAGTTCCCCGCAATTGCCTCGGAGTTTCACAGATTCCAACATTGCATACAAGCAAGATGGAGAGATCACAGAGGTGAGGACAGTGATAAATGGTAGTCACTGAATATTGTCGGTGTCCCAAGCAACTCACTCAAGCCAGCCTGAGTACTTTTTTCACCAGAGAGTAAAAACTGGCGTCAAATTATTATAAACATGTTTTTTTTTAATGGGATCTTTGCAGATTTTTCCTGCATATCTGTTGGTCAGTTTGACTCAAGGTGATGTCACAATATGTATTTTTAGCTCACATTGAGGGGGCAAAAAAACCTGAAATTCCACAATTTCAGACTTATGTGGAATGCTTGTGACACTGATGATATGTACTTTTCCAACAGACGCTTTCACGAGAACCAATATGTCATCGTTTAGAAAGGCTCAGCATCACAACTGTGGCTTCGAAGATTTCAAGGAAGCCTATGTAAAAGGGTTTATCTTCATGTCATATATAAGAAAAGGGACTGTTTATTGCATTAACTGAGTAAATGAAATTAGCATTTGTAATGAAATAAATTTTATTTCATAATAACTAGTACAGAGAGTCAGAAAGATCACTCCTTACGACTATAGGTGTACTTAAATCCTCATCTAGAATCCGCAAATCTAGAAAATCAAAAATTCCAAATGTCTAAACCCAATTCATTTTGTAAATTTAAATCAGTTACTATTGAAAAGTCAATTAGCATACAGATGGAGTATGATGGGAGTCTTTGGATTGAACTGAACATAGGTCTACAATGATTTGTGTCTAAGTTGTTCCTGTTGTATACAGATATACAGAAAATCAAATGAGATTTATGGCTGAATCATTCATCATTATTGTCAACATTATGGTAAAACTCCTGATAAGTTCTTTGCTTTGGATAAGTTTGTATTTTTGGCCTATGACCTCTAACCAGTGCAACAGTCACTCTGTACTCAAGCACATAAGCTGCAGTTGAGGCGAGGAGAACATATCAGAAAAAGCAGAGTTTATGTGATGTGAAATATGGTAACAAAAGTTGGTGCAAAAAGCAGTCAATTGGGCTCCTATAGGTAGAAACTGGAAATTATCTAGAGATATGATTTCTTCCATCACAGATGTTTCGAGATAACGTCCACCAGGAGGTTAAAAGACATATATAGAGCGTAAAATCACAGATGTTTGGTAGATCAAAGAATTTGAAGACTTGAATGTGGATTTGCAACTGGCTGTCTAAAAATCTAAGCCAAGGTTTTTTACAATTCTGTAGCTTAATTAACAGGAAATATTATGGCATGTTTCATTTTGATTATGCTGTGTTGTGATATTAGTAATGTTCCTTGGAGACTAAATAGCAAAGTAGCTGTGACTGAAATTTTCTTTCAGGTGTCAGGCTCGAAATATTATATTCAAGATAATGGCCATATCAATTACAAAGTGGTTCTAAGAGCCTTGCATTTTGTGGCGATGAATGAGCATACTCCCAGGATCTGTGAGGTCTTGCTGAACCTCCTCAATTGTTTGCTGGATCTGGAGATCATTGAAACCAGGGAAGCCACAACTGCATCATCAGCTGGAACACCTACCTCTGTTTCAGCTTCTGGAAAATCTGTACTATTGAATCAGTCAGGAGCCAGCTCAGCTGCTGGCACCCCAGAAGGTTAGGAAACATCCAATTTTGGGGAATTGTTGAGCAAGTCTGATGTTTTGTGAATCCGTTCTTAAAAGTTAGTTGGATGCAAATTAATAATGACTAACATGTATATTTTGGACAGTGGCTGGCATATTGGAAGATCAGGTAATGATTTACTTTTGAAAGTATCAGACAATGTCAGGTAGTTTAAAAATAAATTGGTCCTTGAAAGTTTATGGTAAACTAGCATACCAGTATACCAAGTTTCTAGATGTGTAAATACTTTGTGTTAGCAATAATGGGAGCACAATTTAACTTGCTAGATTAATAAAGCAAAATAAACCCTAAGGATAAGTGATCATAAGTTGCAGATGTTGAAATGTTGAGAAAAGTCCCAATGTTATTTCACATTAGCTAGATTTCTCTTTGAAATAAGATCATTATATGCTAGCTACTTTTCATTTCATTTTACATAGATGTAATCTATAGTTCATCTCACCTGTTTTTTTTTTTCAATTGCCGTCATGCTGTTGATTAATATCAATATTGATTATGTTTCAAAATCATGATTTGAAGGTCTAGATGCAAGCCAAGGGAGCAAAGCCCAGCCTCAAGATGACAGCATGGGCATCAGACCAAAGGATGAAGTGACAGCACACAGTCTAGCCATGGACAGTCTATTCAGGTATGTCATGGTCCCATATTCCATTTAAACTGGGACCATTGTTGGTTGGTAATTCATCTTCACTCTCTGTGGAGCATAGAGCCTCAACACTAGGGCCTCAGTCCTACACTTTCTTTGGTCTCTGGCAATTTTCTTTCCATCCTCTTATGTCAGGTTGGTGGCCTTAAGTTTTGCTTGCAGGCTCTCTCCAAATCTGTTCAGGGGAACCTCATTTCTTCTTCTTTTCTGACCAGCAGTGTGTGCCTTATCAACACCATTTTCTTCTCATCTTTAGCTTTGTAGATCCTGGATTGACCTTTGATACTACTAACTTTTTTATGTAACAGATTCAGTCATGCTGTCTGTTTGATTCAGTAACCATAAGATTTGAGGACAAGTGTGTAAAAAATCTCTCATCTTGTTAGTACTAAGAAGAGAATTACTAAGTGTTAGATGTGACTTCAATAGAAACTGAATCTAAATCATAGCATTTCAGATTCTTTTCACTGCTTTCTCCATTAAATTTCAGTCTGACTTTTCATGAACAAACATGACAATCATAACATGCATTTGTAAATACTTACTACCTCTGTCAGGAATGCAAAGCAAAAAAGTAAAATTCAAGTTCTTCTTTTTTGTCAGTTGACTTACTTTTGACAAGAAGGAGTTTCACTTATCTTTGATTTGAAAATAAGGAACAGCAGATTTTAGAGCATCGCAATAAATGGACAGTGAAATATGTGTACATTTTCAAGGAAGTTAGTCAGCCACATGGCTTTCAACAGCCATTTTCATGATATTCAGAGAAAAAAAAAAAGCACAAAAAGAGAGAGAGAGATTGACAGTGAGAGAAAGCTCAGTGATATATGATTTGCAATCTTTGTATGTAGAATCTACAAGGCACTTGGCTGTCCTCATGGCTGTGGAGATGGAGTGATGGGGTCTCAGGGAGACCACCTACGATTGAAAGGTCAAAACTGTCTACAGCGGTTACACAAGATCAACCCCATGCTGTTCCACAAGTTTGTGAGAGATACCATCAAGAAACGTCCCCTACAAGAAACAGTAGACTTTTTGCACGCCTTCCTGGGTTTTTGCTTTGATCCTACTACATTGGTGCAGTCACCCATGTGTACGTTCAATAACACCACTGTTTTTAATAGTACAGGAATATTTGGAAGATTGCACTGGCTCTGACTTTGGTTCAGTGCTGTTAGATCATTTTTTTTTTTTGGTGTGTGTGTAATGATTGCTTTTATGTGTGACACTTGCAGGACAGCAATGTAACACAAGTCAGGTATTCTCATATTTCTTTGGAAACTAGAAGGCATAAGTCATTAGCTCGATCTTCATGCATTTTCACTTCATTTTTAAATTACCCTACTGTATGACATGCAGTTGTCTAGGACTCTTGTGTTATCCTTGTACTTGGTAAGAACATGTACAGTTGTAAGTTTACCTTAATTAACTTTCTGCCACATTTTTATTTATTTACTATATATTCATGCTGTCTTTTTTGTTAGAGGTGGCCACAGATCAGATTTTGGTATCAACAATCAGAATTTCATTGTGTGTCCTGTTTGTAGTGATTTAGCTGACTTTAAGCATAATTTCACATCTCAGCATTGATATCTGTTTCAGCTCAGAAAAAATCTGTGTCCCAAGAAAACATCCCACGGAGTGGTTATGCCAATAACTTTGGTCACAGTGTTGGGGGAGAAGGTTACAGAGGTGTAGAGGGTGTGCTCATAGCTAATCTGGTCAAGCCACTTGTCACTCGATGTGTTGAATGTGCGAATGAGCTTTATGGCAATGAAAATATAGTAAGTAGATTGTACAATTGTATGGAACTCTTTATTGTGTGCTTTGTTGTGCATTGTTTACATTTGAGAATTTGTATTTAGAATGCTATGGCTCTTAGGCTTTATATCATGATTTAATTTCATTTTCTCTTATTGTGAAAGTGAACATAATATCTTATAGTAATAACTGATTCTTCAAATAAATAAGTCTCTTTTATAATGAATAATCTTAATGCACATCTCTGTATTTTCACTGTGATATGAATTGTTAATAGAATATTATTCCACATGCTCAATATTTTGAACTTCCTGATGAATATGAAATAAATGGTACAGTTCAATGTAACATTGTGTTACTTGGTGCATTGATATCAAAGATTTGATCTTAAATTTTGGAAAATATTTAAAGTTGATTTTCCTTTAAGACGTGGACATATATGCCAGAAATGTTATTTTTAAACTGGAGATTGCTTGAAATTTTGTTGCATGTTAATTATTATGTCATGTTATATGATTCATAGAGTTTGCATTTGAAGGCCCTTGCCATAAAAAAAATATTCACATGATTGATAATTTTATTAACTGACGTATGCTACAGAGCCTGTTCTGCGATGTGCGTCAACTGATGGCTTATGTGAAGGAGATTCACGGTGGTACCTTCAGGCGTGTTGCATTGAGTGGCCTATTGGACTCACTTCAGAAAGTGAGACGAGAAAGTGCGGAGAGAAAACGAGAACTGATGCTGAAGAAACAGTCTTCACCCATTAAGTATGCATCTTTGTATTTCTGACTCTCTCTTTGCCTTTTTAGTTAGCTTTAGCTTTACATAGAAAAAATTATTTTGGTTTCTCAAAATCTTTCATTCTAGTAAAGGGACCTTATTTTCTATTGATCTGTACCTGTGGATGATAATATTCATGAAAAATTAGGAGCATTGCTTTATATGCTTCACTACAATCTGATTAAAAATGAGAAGTCTGATAAAATAGTTTTTCATGCAACTTTAGGAAAACCATCTTGGAAGAACCAGCACCCTTCCTCCCACTTTTATCAAAGACAAGCAGTTGTTTAACTGGAAGAGACAGATAATCACCAGGTTGATTTGTGAACTCAACAGTTACTGTCACATCTTTATGAGAATGGGACAGAGGAAAAAAAGCAGCAAACTATTCTATAGATGATTTGTCCCATGTTGTGGTTTGCTTGTCAGTCACATACCAATCTCCTCAGAAGAACAACATCTGTAACATCAGAGAGTGGAGATGAAAAGGAGACGCCGGCCACTGCCAAGCCTGTGAGCATGCATAGCTCTGAAGATGCAATCAATAGGCGCAAATCAAAGAAGTCTTTATTTCGCAGCAAGATCACAAAGGTAAGCTCAAGTGATTTATTTCTGTGCCTGCAAAAGTCAGACAGGCTTGAACTGTTTCCATGTTACCAGTTTATTTTTCTTCTGTGGAGCATTAAGAGATTGACTGGATATGACAACATTTTAATTAAAAACTACAGAAGTGCAATCATCAGTGTCCTCTTGAACTGATCTCAGTTTTTATTCCTGAAATTTTTACAGAGGAACTTGTCCCTGTGGATGAATTTGAGTCCATCTTTATTTAAAACCAGAGAATTGGATATGCTTTCTTTCTCCATTTAAACGATGTGTAAGATGTAAACATGTGAATTATTAGACATCATGGCAATATATAATTGCACATTAAATTCCAATCATGTTCATAAAGCTGTTAAAATTGCAGTTTGTCATATTCCTAATAAAAAATTATGGTGAAAATCTGCCTCTTCTAACTTAAAGAAATTGGGGAGGGCTGGATTAAGGGCTCTCTTTCTGAGTTGTGAGAAGGAATTTCCTAAGTTTGCAAATGTCATTTTGCTTCTCTGAGTGACTTTTAACATCTGTGAACTTTTTAGAATTGTTGATCATTTGATTATTGAATCAGCTATCTTTTTTTTCAAGGATCGATCTTGAGCCTTGTTCTTGAAATTTTATTGGGTAATTGATCTTCTGCATTCAAATTTGAGCTTTGCATGCTGTGAAGTGCGAGTAATGAAATTTGATGTGAGGTGGCCTATTGACAAACTAATGACTTGTGTTTGTGAACTTACATGCTAAAAATATGCTTTAGACAATAAAAGTACAAGCTCTTGATACTCTTCCTTCTAATATCAGTTATTTTACTTTGACCATAACCAGCTGCTCTATCCATAATAGTATGGTTAAGGCTGTCCGTCTGGTTTATTTGCTAAAAGAAGGCTTCTTTTTGGATGAAATCTGAAAGTCACTGAATTGCAGGAGAACTAGAGGAATATGTAGTTGTCGTATAAAACTTAGTATGAGAATTCTGTGAGTCACAGGTGGTCTTTTTGAGGTATTTGATATTTTATTATTATAAGTTTGGCATGAAACTGGAAAAAAAAAGCACCAACTGTGCTAGGAGTGAGAAACAAAGCTTTTACCTGAATCGAGAAGCATATGTAACTGGGGGCTGTCACAGAGTGCGAACTTGTAAGGATATCTGACCATGAAAATGTAAATGAACATCAGTCTGAGAGAAGTTGTGTGAACTTTAATGATACTGAGTGAAATCAACTGTGCTTTTTCATCCTAATTGGATGTCCCTTGGGTAATGACAAATTCTTCAGGTCATGGACTTGTATCCATTGTGAAAATAGATTACATTCAAATTTGTAGAAATCTGTATATCATTACTTTACCATGATGTTTTCAATAACATCAGTAAGTTCTATATGAAAATCACATGGCATTTGAAATGCAGGACAGTATATACAAAAAAAACATTGCCTGGAGAACTCCAGTCAGGTTTGCCCCATATGTACAAATAAAATAGAAATGATCTATAATTTTCTGTAAGGATAAAAATAGACTGAGATCTTGACATAGTGAGTACATACATTACAGTGAAGTAGACAGTTATGCAGGTGAACTTATGTTACATATCATTTCTTCTCTTTAATGTCCAGATGCTCCCTAGCGTACTCTCTACTCATGTGGACCCTGTTACAGTGGGATCGCAGGTGCAACCTCTCATGAATCTTTAAGATTGAGGGATAGTATAAGAACAGGAACTCAGGCACTGTTAGGGGCTCTTTAGACATAGCTTCAGGCCTAGCAGATTGTATTCTTTTCACCCTTTTTTTTCTCCTTTCTTTTTCTTTCTTTTTTTCTTTTTTTTTTTTTATTCATGCATGTTTACTCTTAAAATGAAATGTTAGTCCTCAACTCTTTGGATAGAGATACAATTTTTAGCACTGTTAATGTTCAGGGCAAAATCAGTCATGCTAAATTTATGAATTGAAAGAAAACAGACCCTTTGAGAAGTAATCTATTATTTGTAGTAATGAAGTTTCCAGGAAACGGTGGTGTTTCTTTATGAATAGAGACACTGCTTTAAAAATGGGAAACCTACTATTTTTTTATTTGAAATTGAAAACTAGAAAAATCGTAGTATCCCATATTGATGTTATTACGATATGAAATTGGTATTGAGAATGATAAAAGATGACCACAATATATTCAACACAAAAACAAACAAGAAACAAACAAATAAAAAATGTTCATACCAAAAATTATTTTGAGCAGATTTTCTGATTTGAAGCTTAGGAGATTATCCAGTTGAGAAGAAAAGAAATTTCACCAATTTATAAGAATTTCTTAATGTGTAATTTAAATAAAAAATGTGTATCTGCTAGCCATTGAAAAAATGGCTTCATCCTTTTACGCAACAGATATCTCAAAACAATTATGTGAACATCATCTTGATTCTTTAAATTCTCAAAGTGATTTGAAATTTGTTTTATCAACACTTTATGGGTAAAAGTGTCTTGAATCTGACTTTACCTTTGTCAGACATTTCCTACATTTTCTTCAAATAGGCTAGACTGATTTTGTGCTGTGATGTCCTCATGTAACAGTAAAACAATATTTTTGTTGTTTTTTTTTCACGTCGGATGGAAATATGAAGCAATATGTTTACTTAAAAAGGGGAAATGGATTAAAAAAAATTTAGCTGTTTAATGTTAGTTAGTGTTGTAATAGGATAAAACAGGAGGTTGTGGCATTTACTCAGCTCATGAGGTGAGAGGTAATTTCTAAATTTTTGAATGGGGCCACACTTTCTCTTTGTGATCTGTGCACAGATATGTAGTTAGTTGATTCCCCTCACTAATTTTGTTTTGTCCAGCCCATTTTTTGCAATTGCTTTGACTCCAGGTTGTCTTTGTGAACTCAGACTGCACCTGTAGAAGACAATCTTCAGTTAAATATGTAGCATTGGTACTTTCACAGTAGTAGTATATCACAATATTTAGTGTAGCTGTCTGTCTTCTGTTATGAGTGGATGAAGCTAAAGGCTACTCAGAGAGAACTAACACATTTAATGCATGCATGGTATGATACATTTGCTTTCCCCTTCACTGATTCCTCTATTATTTTCTTTATTACTGCAGCTGTTTTTTTCATAATATTCAAAAGGTACACATCAGTATAGAATCCTGCACTTCATTTTTTGTTGCTTCACATAGCTGCCAAGACTACTGGTATTTTGACACTTTAATTTTGTATTATGTGTGATATTTTCCTACAATAATCAGTATCTGTATGCTTGGTATTTGTAAGACTACCTATATAATACTAATTGTAGTTGCGATTCTCCTTCAGTCATTGATGTTTCAGTATGCGGCCAGTGATTCAGAAATCTTGGATGAAGGACCAGGCAAGAGTCCCAGAACCAGCATATCTGCTGCAGAAGAGGAGTCTCCATCATCAAGTAACACACCCAGACGTCGATTTAGCAAATTTGGTATTGGTGAGCAATCACAGACACTGATATTTTAATATGCACTCTGAAGTGGTTCACTCTCTGTAGTTTTACTCTGAATATTTAGGAAATCACCTAGCAGCACATTTAGCTGTATTAGGAGGCACAGAATTCTCATTGTTTTATCACTTTTTTTTGGTGTTCTTTTTCATTCAGTTTGAATTATTAGCGATCCATATCCTAGCTCTTTAAACCCAGAGTCCTGACTATTGAACTCCTGATCTTGTGGGTGCTTGAGCAAGAAAAAATACAGATAGCTGTATTTATTGTAAGATATTTTTCAAAATGTGGCCACAAACAATTTGCTGGGTCTAACTGCTGGAGTCATTTTAAAGTAACCTTTTTTTTTTAGTATGTTGCAGTTTTGGGTTTGAGATATGGGGGTCATCAATATATTTGTCTCAGGGCAGGGCTATTGAAGGTATCACACATAGCAATGTCCAGGTTAATACATGTGAAGTTTCTTTTGGAAGAAAACTCATTGGGCATTATAGCGAAATCTCATATTGTCTACAAATTAAATTTGAATGTTTAATTTGTCTTAACCCTTAAAAAACTCTGAAGCTGTCTGTTCCTGTTGGAACCATTAGTAGATTTTACTTTGAAATCTAGCATTGTATAAATGAGATCAATATTGGATAGAGTGATATGGACAAGGAGATGAGTTGAGAACCCTGAGGAAATAAGTTGAGAACACAGGAGAACAGTTTGATGTTAAATGTAGTTTAGACAAATGTTTATGTGGATTTTGTTTTTACAGCAGTAGATTTGTCAGTTGTACGGCACTGAATACAATTGAATACACATAAGTGAGTAGCAATGCTCTCAGCGAGGGATGGAAAGGGCAGAAGTTTTCCACTCCCGCAAGCCATTGAACAAGCCCACATTGTATTTTGTTACTAGGCTGGAGGCGAGGAACCAAAAGTGATCATGAAGATGAACTGAGCTCTGATCCACCCCCACTGGACCGGAGAGAAAGCCGTAGTGAGATGCAGGTGCACCGAACTAACCCAGGTGCGGGCAGAGGGCGCATGTCCTTTCGGGCTGCAAGCCAGGCTACTCTCACATTTTTAAGTGCTCGGAAAAGGATAGAAGATGGAATAAAGACACTAGGGAAAAAGATGACCCGCAAAGGTAGTTGTGATGGTAAGATTCAGTGCAGTGCTTCTCTGTCTGGGGTACCAGCTTGAACCCCCCCCAAACCATGATGAAAGAGTTGTAGGCTTGAATGGAAATCAAACTTGCCTTGTAGGTTGCCAAGGTATGGGTTTTTCAAAAAGTGGTCGATGCGGTTTTGTTTCTGTTTCAACCCCTTTTTGAGTTCATTTCTTTAAGTTCATTCGGTTTTTTATGTAGAGAACCTACAAGAAAGCTTTGGTTTTGTAGAATTACTCCATGACACTGTATCACCAACCCTTAGAGCACCAAAATTAATTAGAAAGCACCTGTGTACACATAAACATTTATAATTACTGGCTTTATCTTCTCTATGAAATGTTATGTACTTCAAAGAATCATTGTCCAAGTACAAAACTGAAATGCTTTTTCCCTGTTATTTCAACAATAAGAATTATCAATAATTATCCTACCGTTAAGAAAAAGCTGTATATTCACTGAAGTAACTATGTACAGATTAGTCATCAGCATACTTACAGAGTCCCTTAAGAAGCTATACTAACATTTGTGTGTTTACTATCCTTTGATAAACTCGCTGTAAAATTATGAGGAAAGTGTCAGTGTGGCCCAGTGAATCATTTCATACATTCCTAAGTCATGGAGTAATGTAGTTTCACAGTGGCATGGGGTTCACATTTAACAAATGGGGTGGTTTAAACTAGTTTATTTGCTGTGTTTCAAATAGGCTGGTTTACATTATCCCATTTGCAATGCAACATTTTCTCTTTCTCAGCAAGTGTCTGGGAGAAAACATTGCATGCACAACCTCAAGCCATTGTGAAATTATTGTTCCCCTTTTATGTTCAAACCTTAGTTTGTATCCCTCTTGTATAAGATTATAAATTTAAGAGAACTATCCAATGTATTTAATCTCACTCAGATTTCTACAAACAAAAATCTGGACATAAAAGTGATAGTGCAGTAGATGTGCTGGTTGTTAGAGAAAAAAAGTTGGTGGACAAGTATCTGATCAAGTCTGGCATGCTGCGTTTTTCATTTCTGCTGGAATGTTGTCATCCTGGATCTTTGCCTGACCCCCAGCTTGTGGCTGCCATGCTGGATTTGGTAAGACAGCTATGTGCCCGCTCTGGATTGATGCTCTGTAATATTTGGTTTCATTGGCTTCAATAAAAGATAGTTTTTGTTATGGTGTACAGATACTCAATTCCTACAGAGTAATTACTTATGATAGGGCCCAATAAATATTGCAATGTAGTTTTCTTCCTTTTTTTAACTTTTTGATTTGGTAAACTTATTTTTAAATAATCTTCATTGTTATAATTTTGTAATTGTCTGTCTTCATCTAATTGGGAGAAGAAACAGCAAAAAAAAAACCCCAATGAAAACAAAGAACAAAAAAGGAGCAAAAAAAATTGTTGTACTGTATAAACTGTATAATTGACATTGTTGTATATTTAAATGTCGCCTCTGAGAAATTTTAGTATTCTGGGTGTACATCACAGTTGTGATTGTTATCCCGGTCACATGGGGTAATGGTGGAAGGAGAATGGCCTTTCTTCACAAGTATGTGTTCATGTCTTGTGTCTGATGCAAATTTTCATGATTTATTCTGATAGACATGCAAACAAATTCAAAGATCTCCATTTGGGTATTTAATGTGAATAGAGGGTATTCATGTATTTGAAATTCAAAATGATCACTTGATTTGTTTCTCATAAATGCTTTTACCAGGATGCACCTGTATCGGCAAGAGCAGCTCTTCTTCTTGAATGTGCTCATTTCATTCACCGCTGTAATCGCGGAGATTGGCCCAATTGGATGAAACTGAACTTGCCCAGTTTCCGACACACAGTGGCTGCACTGCAGAACCGTGGCCAGCCCTCGGGCTATCGCAGGAATCTGATGCTGCAACGAGCTGCAGGCAGAATGTTTTACTCATGGGCAGAGGTGAAGGTTTTCTATGTAGTTCAAGGATCAAATTATGGTGTTTGTATTTCTAATGAAAAATAAGTGATACCCCCTGCTGCATTTCATCAATGATTTGATTATTGTTTTTAATCTCTTACAGTTCAAATTGATGACATGAGTTTTCATGAGTTCATTTCAGGAGGCACAGCTATACAGTTTGACAGTCAACTGTCAGATTAGGGATTTTCTGTTTTCATCATTTCTAGTTATTTTCATATTCGCTGAATTATATCAGTTTGGTGAGAGGCAAACTTATGAATTTTCAAATGCTTTGTTTTTAGATATATGTTCACTAAACAATAGAAACCCAATATGTTACACATCAATGGCAACCTTTATTTTTTTGCTTAAGCCAGCTGTGTCAAACCACCGATTAAATTCAACAATATTCAACAGCTGTCTGTAAATTCATATTTGAGACATTGGTAACCTGATATGATATTGGTTTGCCAGAAGCTGATTGTGCTAGAAAATTGTGAAAATAGATATAGAAGGTTAGAAAGTAATATCATCACATCATTCTTTCAGACTTGTTTTCTACATGTATTCAGAATTTCAAATGATTTCAGTGAATGATAAGGGACAAAAAGCATGTTGAAGGCTTCTAAGCAAAATCCAATATGGCCACTGCAATCTCAGCTGAACATTCAGGGATTATTTGACTTAAGATTTCATAATTTCATGATGATTTTGATTTAAACAAACAAACTTGTGTGGAGTTTCTAAAGACTGATAAAGTTAGCTATCTTGTTGTTTCTGACTCATGTGTACTTTAAATTCAAAACAAATGACCTTTAAAACATATGTTGCAGCACATTTTCCAGTGTGTTTTGGAGGTCGAAAGTAACACCAGATCAAATACTAAAACAATAACTGAACCTCCTGATAAGTAATAATTTAGATTTTTTTCTACATGTAATTATAAAATGTGGTCAAGCATGGTACATGGTGTTGAACAAGATTTGTAGTAATTTTCATGACTTTTAGTCTTAAGTTTTTATGTCAACCCAGATTTATTTTTGCTTACACATCTCTATAGATAAAAATTGTGTTTATTTTATCCACATATAGCGATTTGTTTTTTAACTTTTGTGATATGCAGAATCTAGGGTTGCAGATGGAATATATACTGGCTAAAGAACACGCAGACAGACTTGCTGTTATCAATGAAGTGAAAGATGAGAACAGACGGAAAGAGTTGAGGACAGAGGATGAGGAAGAAGATTTTCTCGATGAAGGTAAGATTTGAAATTCCACAAATCCACAGTTGAACAGTTACACTTTACTTCTCTGTCAGCAATCGATCTTTGTTATTTCAATCTTCATTGCTAGAAGATCGCTAAAGTTACAGAATCAAACTTTACTTCTGGTTTGTGAAGATGGCTCATCCTACCTTTGAGTTTGATCTATTACCAATAACTGTGTCTTAATGATTTTGATGTTTAGATAAAGAATACAAGGACAGACCATGGCATTTTTCCAAATTTCTGATGCACAACGGAATACAGCAGTTCACCATGCTTTCACAAATGGAAAATATATCATGAAGAAAAGTACGATAATCTATTTGCATGAGTCACGCTCATACATAATATCAAAGAGTGATGGAGGTAAAATGGTGGATTAACAAACCATTCATTCAAGTCTGTCACATAAGATACTGTCGGCAAGCTGTTTTCTGATTGTTCATAATTATCTCTATTTTAAGGCTTTTTCACATTCTTGATGAACTATTGTAGAATTCAATGGTCTCATGTAATGAGGAGGCTGCGAACAGTGATTTTATCACTACTTTCATCAGTTACCATACCTTTTAAGTAGTGATTGAGGGGAAAAAAAAGTTGATGAAAAAGTAGTGTTGAAATGTAAATAAAATGGTGGAAAATACAGTATTTCAAGCCTTATTTTAAAAAAATTTTCCAGGGAGATGGGAGGCAGGGAGTCCACTAGTTAGGCTCCCATCTACAAGATTGTGCAGAAAAGGTTCAGTCAAAAAATGTCGCTCAGTTGGGCACCTCTGTTGCTTTAATTCACCACTATCAGTCCTGATGTAGGTCATGAGCAATGAGGACCAGGCATTTTACAAGGTTGTTCCAAAAAAAGAAAAAAATGCAAAACAAAATTGATGGAGCTTCACAGAAATTAATTTGCTTATAGATCCATAATCAGTGTCTAGATAAAATTTCTTTTTTATGCTGTTTTAATGCTGTAAATAGTAATTTTGTTTGTAGATCCACCATCTAAATCCTTGCAGGGAGTTACAGTACAAAACTTAGATTCTCACACATACAAATCATTTGTACGCTGTTGTAAAGTTTTTTATTGTTGTCATGTATATTTTCAGTACCTCTTTTGTTAATGATAAGTGTTCAAATATTGTCTGCTGACAAAGGCACCCCTAAAAAGTTTTCCTTTGGCAAAATATGTATACAAAGGTAAAAACAGATATGGAAAGCTTTAGGCAGATGATAAATATGGTTTCCAGCATATGAATGTAAATATTAGCTTGGACTTTTAAGAAATGACTATGATATGCCTAGGATGTCTTTGGCTTGGTCAGATGGTTGCTTTATGCCAGAGATATCAGAGCATTGTCCCAAGTGACTTAAGTATTCCACTTTACTAGTCTGTATTTGTTTCAGGCTTGCCAGTTCAAGAACTATCAATATGTTGTGAGACCAGATGAAATGTGTCAGATATTAAATTTCTCATGCATTGTGCTATTATTGGTGTCAATTGAAAATGAAACGAGTGTACTTGACACGGCGTCATTTTTCGACTCGAATCGGGACTTTTAGTTCAGGCAATAAATCTCCCCCACCAGCGTGCCTGACGCAAGGTTAATGGGGGTCACGAGTCAGGCTTACGTGATAACATTTCGAGGTCACGTTGCCCTTATTAATAGTTGATTTTAATCATTTATATCTGTCGTCTTTCAATTACCAGCACTCATCTGCCTGTTCTACATTCAAGAATCATGTCTCAGCTACAATTCTGTGAAAACGCGATGTTCTTGTGACTATTAGTTTTTAAGTTATGCTCGTTTGAAAACTTCATGTAAAGTTAACAGATTTGAACTGTTATTTCCTAAATATTATCTTCAATTACACAAAAGTGGCAGCTTAAACCTGTAAAATTTTTATGTCAGCATTTAATA